>JANHFL010008541.1:86027-109241 GCA_032468155.1 Oxyrhabdium leporinum
TGACGAGAGCAAAAAAGCTCGAAATAGATCTATACCAGTCTCTCTTAATTTTAAAAATATCAGTACAATTATAACATTTCAAACACAAGAGGTCATTTATCTGCACACTCTCTTCCCATCAAAATCCCACTATTTGATAGCATTTGGAAATGTCCAAAAGTAACTGAAAGGAAAATACTAACTTAATGGTAGAAAGTAATTTTGATTTCCTCAAAGCTTCAGAACTGGATTGTTCATAAATAAGGTAACAGTGAATGTTTCTGGGCAATTTTATTAGAAGCTACAGAAATTACTTAAGAGAATCTGAGTTTTGCATTGCTGATTCTTTTTAATACACATTTGAAATAGTTGGAATTAATGTGATTCCAACTATTTCTAGAAAATCTTGCAGTTCTCTAAGCTAATGCACAACTCCCCTAGAGACGACTAAAGCTGATAAGGAAATGGCATAGATCTAGAGACAGGACCCAAATTATGTACTAATTTTGAATGGAAATGAATTAAAATAATTTTCTTTAGGAATTAACTTAACTCAGCATGATATCTGAATAACAACGTGGGATAATTTAGGATTTCTAAAGTTCTAAAATTCAAAGCAGGGATGAACGTCTCTGATTTGTACTGTCTAATTCTGTACCCTGAGAGATCATGACATTTTAACATAACTGAAGAAAAGAATATTTCAAAAAGTCTTCAACCTAAATGTTATTGGTACCTCTTTTGGGGAGTAGGGAGCAAAGTGTTTGTTATTTCCAAAATTGTTAATATGGTGTAAACCATTCAGTATCTTTTTACTTAGGTGGGTTATGAAAGCTGTAAAATAAACAAACCAATTAAAAAGATCTATTCTCTGGATCAACACATGGCCAGTAAGTCCAGCAGTGAAATAGGTTGCATGGCGTCTTCAGGAATTTGGGATGCTAGAAAAATAAATATGTAACTAGACTGTACACTGCTTTTAAATGAAACAGTAAAGAGCAACATCTGTTGGCTTATAACACAAAGAATTTAGCAGCACATAAACTATTTTCCCAATGCAAAAAGAATTAGCCTTCCATATTATTCCATATTGCCATGTGTCTCTGGATTTGCAAACCCCTCATTTTGTTTACATTACATATTTTTTGCATAATTGGAATTATCTTTCACATGATGAAGCAGAATTTTCTTTCTGTTTTTCATTGTACAGCAGTGAAACCTGAATTCCCAAGAAGAGATTCAAACAGCGACTTTATTAAACAAATCCATTTGCAAATTATAAAGCTGTGACGAGTAACAAATCTGGGCTTTCTGTTTTCACTGATGACATGGGAAAAGATAGTTATAATTTTCCAACACAATGCTTCATTTTCTCTACAATAGTTCTCAGGCTTCTATGATAATCCTAAATTAATGACAGCTATTTGGGGTCTTTTGTTTGTTGCTTAATGAAATTGTATCTGCCCAGATAAATTTGGCTTTCAGTTTCAAATGAAAATCATAAGCTTTTCAAAAACCAGTGGAAAAGTGTTGTTGTATCTAGTCCAAATAGAAATGCAGATGAAATCTGAAACTTTAGGATTTAAAAGTATAGTTTCTAATCCATTTGCTAATATTAAAAAATGAAAATTATTGCAAGTAGCATAAATATTTTAATAGCTTTCAATGGATAAATTGCAAATTACACATATTGGACAGTTAGTATAAACCACACTGATAAAGTGGCCATTTAATAAAAAAGTTAAAAGAAAGATCAATTTTACTGTTATACTCTTTGTCAGTGCCGTACTATAATTTCATCAAAGTGTGTATCAGTTGAAGATAGATAGCTGTTGAAGTGTCCCTCCATAATGATAGCAGAAATGAATGAAGTCAGCTGTCATTTGTCAGTCTGGGTTAGAAAGTAACCTAAAAAGTTATCTAAGTATCTGCATATGTTTGAAAAAAATCTTCCAAAAAAATCTGCCTATATTCAGGGAAGTGCATAAAATGTTTGATTGGATTAATCTCTCTTGTGGGAGCATACAAGTGGAGCATACAAAAAGGCCATATATTGGAAATAGTAGCAGAGAGGAAATCTGTAGAAAAATAAATTCAAATTATAGCAACTGGAGATATGAGAAATCACACCCAGAGGAAACAGCATATTCATGAATATACTCAGTACTGACATAAATTGGATTACCATTGATATACATATGCTTATTTGTGTTTCAAATGTCCAGTTATTATTTCTAATCATGCCCACTTTAAAATATTAGGTAACAAAATAAGAGAAAATACCTTTGACACTCTACAGCCTTGGCTAATCACACTGGACAAAACTATACTAGATGACTAATTAACCGACTTGAGACAAAATTGCTTCCAAGCAGGAATCTGCAAAATAGACACAATTCACACAGCAAAATGAAGAAGTGCTACAATTTGTCTCATTGTGAAGTGGAAATGATTTGTGTCATTGATGGGTTCTGCCTCAATGAGAAGCTTTGTATCACCTAGCAGACTCAGTCAATGCTTTCAGCACCTCACAAGCCTTTCAACCTGAACTGATAGCTGGTAGTTATTTTGTTGTGCTTTTTCAAGCAATGCCATATGGATCTTCAGTAAATATTTCCTTCAGCAAAGGACCTTAGAAATGGCAGAGTTTATTTTCTATATTTGTTTTCTGTACACAATAAGAAGAAGAGAGCTAAATGTTTCCCAATATATGGTATTTATATCCATCTGGTTTTGTTATGGTATTCCTTTGTACCTGTAATGGAGAGAACATTATGTTGCACTACTGCAACCTATGAGACTATTAATTTCCAGTTGAATTGTAACACAAAATGAAACACCGCCCCCCAAAAATTATTGCAGAATTAATTTGTGCATTACAGTGGGGTAGTTTTCCACTGCTATGATTCTTGCCACAACCAACCTTTCCCTCTCACTGCCGAATATAAGGTATATAATGATTTTTCTATTTCATTAGGTTCCGATTACACTGATAAAGTAGAATTAAATGCTTAGTTTTAGCATAAATGCCCAATAACTTTTACTTGGCATTGACAAGAATAAGGGTAGGGGCCAAATTGTGTGGTCTCATTACTCAAATTGGGGAAATACTTCTTAGCTTTTGCAGAGTTTAGTGTTTTCCAGAGTTCAGGAACATAGCTCTAAGAAATAAATTCAAGTAGCCCTTGACTTATGACCACATTTTAGACCAAAATTTCCATTTCTAAGCAAGACAATTAAGTTTTTTTCCCATTTTACAACTCTTCTTGCCATAGTAATTAAGTGAATCACTGCAGTTGTTATGTTAGTAACACTACTCTGAAATGAATCTGGTTTCCGCATTGACTTTGCTTGTCATAAGTCACAAAAAGTGATGACATGACCCTGGGACACTGCAACCATTATAAATACATACCAGATGCCAGCAATCAAATTTTGATTACATAACCACATGGATGCTTCAGTGATTGTAAATGTGAAAAATAGTCGTAATGCACTTCTTCCAGTGCCTTCCAGTGCAATTTCAAAAGTTCACTAGATGAATGGTTGTAAGTCAAGGACTATCTGTACCAAAAATTACATTTCAATATGTAACTATAAATCCATGCATATGCAATTTTCTCTGATTTAAAATGTCTTCTTTAATAACAAACTTGCACCAAACACAATCATATGAGTCAAATATATAAAACACTGAGACCAGTTTAATAAGTTCATTTCAAATATTCAACATGAGCTGAACTGAATTGTCCTAAGAAATTCGAATAATCTGTCTCACCCAACTGGCACTTGAATGCTGGTGGGATTACAATTTGGAATTTATTGATGGTCTCATTCTGCCATTCTATAACTAT
Source organism: Oxyrhabdium leporinum (assembly GCA_032468155.1). Lineage (NCBI taxonomy): Eukaryota > Metazoa > Chordata > Lepidosauria > Squamata > Cyclocoridae > Oxyrhabdium > Oxyrhabdium leporinum. Next base: position 89,861 of record JANHFL010008541.1, read on the forward strand.
AAGTTAAGTCTTGAAGCCATTTCTTACTTCTGTGAAGGTGTGAATATAATGATATTCATAGAGATGAAGTATGCACAGCAACATTTAAGTAATGAGTTATCTTACCTGAAGGCTGGCTACTATTTAGATAAATGCTTAGATATTACTCTACTTGAAATAATTTCCCCAAATCAGAAAAAGTTACCAGTTCTACTACTACACATAAGCAGGAAGTTAGACTGATTTTATTAAAGCCTAAAATAAACATAAATGTATCTCACTTTATTTGAAAATATATAGCACCCCTGTCGTCTACCAGTTTGTAGCCATGAAATGGAGCTAACATTGCTTTCCCTACCTGCCTCATACATGGTAACAAGGGAATGAATTATTTACAGCATGCAACACTTTTGAAGATGAAATTGTTACATAGATGCCAAGAAGATTTATCATCATGGCTCTGTAGGGAGGGAAATCATGTCTTTGAACACTGCCATAGCTGATCAGAACAGACTTTAAAAGAAAACAACAGATCGGATATGAGACAGAAAGTACGAAAAGACAAAATGCAAAGTTTAAATAATTAAAACAGGCTATGGTGCATATGAACTTATTTCTCCCAAAATGTCATACAGGGGAGGAAATCCTAAATTAAGCTTTAAATAAAATATAAGCTTGAAAATGAAACCATCTGAAAGAACAATTCTGAAATTCAAGTTCAGTTCAGGACCTCCGCCAACATCTAGCCATCAAAGAAAATTACATGGACACAGTTCGAACTTTTTTTTTAATTTGCAATGAAACATAAGCATATTTTCAGCCTGATATTCTTAAGGGCCATACACAAAGTATGTGGTACTCTTTGTGACACTGAAGATGAACAGGATAAGTAGATTCATCAATACTACAGCCAATATGCACAGAGATTATTCTCTTTAGGCATGGCTGGACAAAGTTTTCTGTAGCTATGTCTACTTTTGGCCTCTCAGTGATACATCCAAGGTTACATAATTATAAATGGCTCAGGACAGACAAGAAAATGAGAAAGGAAAGGACAACAACCAATTAAGAACCTGAATGATATTATAACTAAATTCTTAATGTGAGTTACTGAAATGTCAGTACCAAGACATGAAAAATTCATAAAGACACTGAAGGAAGTGCTGGGAAAGCAGGTATTTTTCTATGGAAGTAATATGGTATTCCTGTGGCAACCCAACTCAAGCATATAAATCAGCTGAATGAAAGCAAAAATATTATTGAATTGGCCTTTATTTTGTAATAATCAGAGATTTGAAGTGATTTGGATTTTGGGATGATCTGATACTTATAATTAGCAGAGTTTATAGGACAAGGGGTGGCTGAATGGGATGAGGACCACCTCTTTTCCATATATATTGCAATGTTATACACATGTATAAAAGGGTTATATTTGCCTGTTATATTACTGTTGCTTTCCTCATTTTGAATCTTCAGATGATGCTGTTTATGGTTAAGATACATTACTCCAGGGCTGAAAAGCATAACAATAAAATTGAGTGCTTGGAAAAACAAAAAGGAAACAGATTGACTATATTTGAGATATTAATATTAGTTCACAGTGGACACAACTCTGTTTTCTTCCAACTAACAGGGTGGATTTTCTTGCTTGATGCTGCAAATCTTTAGAAACTGTAGTGGTTGCTCATGTCTATGGGGATTCTCAGGTTTCCAAGTCATGGTTGTCCCAAAGGTGCTTTTTCAAGAGGCAACAGGACTTTCTGGTTTTTCTTTGAAGACATTTTGCTTGTCACCCAAGAAGCTTCTTTAGTTCTGACTGAATGGTGGGGAATGGAAGGATTTATACTCTGGAAATCTGTTCATATTCCTGCACCATTCAAAGGGTGTTCATCCCAAAGTGCATCACTAAATATCTATGGAAATTCTCAGTCATCCGGGACATGGTTGTCCCAAAGGTGCTTTTTCTGGTTTTTCTTTGAAGATGTTTCAAAGACGTTGTAGTGGTTGCTTAGACATCTTGTTAGAGCATGGACATAATACCTACCAATTATTATGATGCAAAATTGATCCCATCATTAATATGGTATAAATTTCTATGTCTACAGTTATCTTTTCCCTTAATTAGAATCCACACTGTACTGCCTTAGCTGAATGTGGAATGTGGAAAGTCAGCTATACTTCTCTGCCAATGGTATATTAATAGCAATACTATTTAGGCTTATATACCATTACATAGCACTTTCCTGCACTCTCTGGGAGACTTACAATGTAGCATTATTTGCACATTACCCCCAACAATCTTGGTCCTCTTTCCACTGACCTCAGAAGGGTGGAAGAGTCAACCTTGAGCCCTAACAGGATCGAACGCCAGGCTGTGGGCAGAGTTTGCCTGCAATACTGTGTTTTAACCACTGCACCACCAGTGTAGACTGTCTTTAGAGAAAAACCCCACCATGCCTTCTGTATTTGGTTTTACCAGTTCATTTCCAGATCAGGCAAAAGTATTGACCTACATTTCCCACAGCTTGATGCTTATATACAGTACATGTTATTTATAGATCTTTTCCCTTCACTTGCCACTAAATATGGTAAGATTTCAGAATGGCTTGTCACTATGCTGATGCTGACCACAGAAGTTGGTCTATAGAAGCTCTTAAAATATGAGTTTGTTACAATAGCTCTTTCTATTCCTTATATGATGTAGTCATATAAAAAGATGCGTATATATGTTACAAAATATTTTTATTTTACTTCCGTAGAAGCAGGATAAACCTTTTGTTAATTAAAGATATATGAAAATATTGGGGATAGATACTCTGTTTGGAGGCAACCAGGTGTGGGCTAACTAATGGACATCTTCTAGATTCACAGAAATATAGTTATTTCATGATTTTATGAATATCACCCTAAAACCAAAAAGAGAGAGACAACTCTGAACAGTACAGTTATACATGATTTATGAAGGGATAGTAAATGAATTCCTGGTGGTCAGGAAATATTCATTTTTTTCCAAAGTTGGTTTAGGTATTGTTGCCATTATTAGCATGAAGAGACATTACTGAGGTTCAAAAAGTTAGTTCTGATGCTTCTTATTTCTTTCCAGACCTGAATGTTTAGGGCTAAAAAAGGAAAGTGGCAGCAGTTACTTGGTATATAGAAGTGTTCATTTCAAGAATATGCAGTAGTAGCTGAACCATTTTTTTGTTTGAATTATAAGATGAAATGTGTGGTACTAGAAATTCAGGTATCTGTGAAATATTAATGGTGCCTTGTTTGTCATAATTATCAATAAAGATTAATCAAAAAGCTATTGTAGTCAGATTTGCTTCTCTGTCCTCCCAACAGATCTCATTAGATTGAGTCATTCTCAAGTAGTTTAAGAAATGCTATAAATATAATGGCAGCAGGGACAGGAAAATGACAGTGTTCAAATATTAATGACAAGATGAGTTTATTTTTTTATACCATCAGTCTAGCTGCATATCAACCCCAATCTGCTATGGCTGCTTCTCATGAGTGATACAGAACATATGAAGTATTTTTGAGGCCTTTCTCCTACATTTAATTAAAGTATACTACAATTAAAGCTAATTGAGACTCATAACTAAACAGAACTATTCACTCACCAATGAAAAGATAGGAGAAAGGAAGCCTCACAGTAGCACATCAAATATGACCTTGGATAATGTACTACTGTGGAAATTATCCCCAAAGTGTTATCCTGAATAGCAAATACTGTATTTATAGCATCATAAAAACTTATACTAACACCATTGAACTTGTTAAAATGTGAGACAAGCAAGACAGTCCATACTGCAAGCATGCAAACAAAGAATGATCAAGGAAATGAAATATCTGAAGTTGCAAGATCATAGTTCATGCCCACAAACATTCTGCTGATGAATTAGCGGATTTGCTCTGTTTGATTTAGTTTAATGTGTTGAATAAATCCAGCACTGTAGGCAGTAAATCAGAAGTTTTGCTTACTTCAATGTGCTATTTCAGCAATTGTGGGGTATTCAATAAACCATGGTTAAGAAAAATGTGCCTTAGAATGCTGTGTGGAACCAATGAACTAAAGATGCTAATTTTCATGTAACTCTTGTAATAAGGCTATAGCTGTCCTGTTTATCACTGATCTGAAGCAAATAGGTGGATTTCTCAATCCACTTCATGCTGCTAGATAAGTACAGTCATTGTAAAATGGAAAACTTTAAGCTATAAAAATCATATCTGCAGCTGAATTCAAAAACAGCTTTGTAAAACAGTTGAATATTCTATCCCCTTCTGTACAAGTTATATATAAATATAAAACTAAGGCCTTAGTAATAAATATGAACAATAGGAGTATGTGTTTGCTTACTAGCAAATTGCTCTGGAGCTTCTTGAAGTACTGAGTCCCATAAACAGATTTTATGCTAGGAGAAAGCAGTCCAATTTCAGAGGACAAAGCCCTATGCACACTTTCTGAATTTTGAGAAAAAGCAGATTTCCCATCTATTATTCATTCCAACCCATCCACCATGTTAGGTACAGCTCATGCAGATGTTAATTGTTACTTTTTAAAATTTCCTTTTCTCTTTTTAAACTTACTGAGAGAAGGAAACCTTCCAATTTCTGCATGATTGATCAGACTTTTGTTTCCTCATAAGCAGCCAAGCCAATTTCTTCTAGATTGACTCCTCAACACTTCATATTCAAAACCTTCCATTTTGCACTTTTGTTTAATTGATCTCTCTGGGGGTGGGCAACTTTCCATTTGTAAGACCTTATGCCAATGCCTAATGCTTGGTTTTCCATCCTCCCTTTAATGGCTGAGCTCATGGTACAGAATATAACACTTATTCAACCTCTTGGATTTTCCCCATTCTGTTTCTTTTTATAATTTTCATTTGTTTGACCGTCCTACAACTAATACGCCTTAGTGAGACGAGGGTGAACAAACTGTTTGATAGAAGAAAATGTATTTTACTTCTTTTTTTACTATTTTTGTCTAGATAAATGCCATTTACTTAATTGTTTAAGTAATATTACTTAAGATGATCTGATGCAACCATTTCTAAGAAAGATAATAATGCTAATTGGCTTCACACATAACCTAAATCACATTAGCTAAATTCACACATATTTAATCCATAATCTGGCTAGTCTGATTTGTGATGTTTGTATAATGTCTGTAAAATTACAGCTGTGCAAACCATGATTTGCATGTTATTTAAACACAGAAATGTTTTTACAGATCTAGGTTACTGAACCCCAAAAGTTTAAATCTTCATGAAAACATATCCAGGAATTAGTCAAAGTTCAGTTAATCACAGGATGGCCGAAAGATCATTCTCTAGATCTCTTTTCTACCATCGAGTGGTTGTCGAGATCTAGTAGCCATAGCTTATTTCTCTTTTTTTCCTGTAATTATACAATTACAGAATTATTCTGTATTCTATAATTATTATTTCTGCAGTCCTACAGTGCTCTATTAAGAAACCAGAATACAACTTCCAATAACCAAGTATAATATAATCCTGGCCAATGACTGATCTTTACATCATATGAAAGCTTCACCTGACTCATTTCTCTGTGACATGCAGTTGGCAGTGTCAGAAGAACACAAACAAATGGCAATAGGCTTCTGAGGGAACAAGTAAGAAACTTGCCACATGCTGCATGTGATATATTGTCTGCACTGTTTCTTTGCTGGGTGCCTTTCTTCTCCATTCCAGGGTTCTGTTCCCTTATAATGGTTTTCTTTTCATTGATGTGAGTTAGTGTGATTGTTGCCTCTTCCCATTGTTGCATTATTGGCTTTCCTGACAGTGGGAAAGAAAAGTTAATACTCTTTAACCACAGATAGCAAATGACTGAACACCAAGAGTGAAACTAGTATGAACATTCTTTTATTGTCTTTAAACAAGTTCTGTTAATTATTTTCTGCAGAATAAATGAGGAAGAAAAAGGCAGTTGGGCTCCTGCAACATACCAGCTGAGTAACTGCAAAGCTAAAGTGCTTAAACTGAATCCAGAATATTCATGTACTTCTTTTTGCTTTCTTATGGCCTGCTAGGTCACATACAAAGAAATTTGTTTACTCCCTAATGTGCCTTTGTTCCCATTCCCATCATTAAAAGTGTATAGTTTTCTAATTCCTTAGAATGAAGGCTGTTTCCCATGATGTTTCCAGACTGTATTAAGCCATTGCTTCTTTAGCCACAGTTTTCTGAATAAACCATCATGGTTGGATCCACGCGTAAACTCAAATCCAACTTATAGTTTCTTGCTTTAGCTTATGTAAAACTAGTAAATTGCAATTTATTCAATAAATTGGGGCTAAAAATGTCTTAATACAAGGTGTAAACACAGTCAGTGTATTACACAAATCAGGGCCTTAGTGATAATTTTCAGAAACCACTATAATATGAAATAGGTGATCTGACACAGACGAACAAATGAAGGAAAACAGTTTTGTAACAGCTTTTTATTTCGCAGTGAGCTGCTGAATCCATACCTTCCCCTGTGATTAAGACATTCCCACCTTCTCCCAAAATAGCTACTCTATATTTTTCTCTGTCTAATTGACAGAGCTTAATACAAATTTATACATGAATTTTCCTATTCAGCTGTTCATATCTTGTGAGGTTAACCTTTAGAAAAGGTTAGGTGTGAATGTATTTTTCTTTCAAGGTAGGCTGTCATAGTAATTGATGATCTTCCGTAAGTGTGCATCATTTTTTTTCAAGAGGAGAACAGAAGCATTGGAGTAGGACTGGAAGATGCAGGTTCTAGCTTACCTTTAGCCATGGAAGCCTGACCTACACCACAGGGTGGTTACTGTGGGATTAAAAAAAATGGAGGGATGAGTGCAATGTGCATTGAGGAACGGCAATATATCAATCTCACTAATAAAAAGGATTTAATAAAGTTTAAATGAAGGCTGTTTCAGAATGCCAAGTTTAGAGTCATGCAACGCTTATTGCTCTGATTTCTATACCTATATTACAGTCTGGCCATTTCATCTTGGAGTGTATTCATAAGGCATACTCAGTCATGGTTTACAGCTACTATTTATAATGTTCTATATACACCCACATTGGACTATAAACTAACATCCTATATGAAATTCATCCCATATATTAAGCAAAATAATAATAATGGTTGAATAATTTGAGTGAGTGATGCAAAATATGAGTTCACCATCCTGATTGTGGAATTCTGTGTTTCCTTTTTCATCTGATTGATCTGAGTATGACTATGGGATAGTTTTTATTATGATAACAAAATGAGCTCCACTTACAGGTTATATATCACTGCATTTTTTTTCTATTTTTTTTATTCAGACTTATTCGTTCTGTCCTATCAGGGCTGCATAAATCCCAAAAAAATCTAGTTCTTGTAGATCAAAGATGCTTGGTTCAAAAGTTGGCACACCTATTCTAATCCCTGCATCCAAGCCATAAATATTAATCATACTTATCTAAACCTTGATTTAGACAGGTATGCTTGTCGCTCAAAAATATATCACCCATGCTCACTGAAAGAAAGATAACCTTGAATTTAAGACTATTCCTCTTCCTCAAGGCATATTAGATACCTCCCCTTCAAAAAAACAATCTATTACCACCCCTCCTGGTATACCTTTTTCCCAGTAAATCTAAAATTGCTTTTCCATTTTAAAGGTGAATTATTTTAGGAAAACACTGAATCTTTGATTCTAGTAAGTATAATATTTATTTGTTACACTCATATTTCACCTTTACCCATAAATATCCATTTCAAAATTGTGCTTTTACAAACTACAAATTCTTTTTATTACAGCTCAAACTTGAGGCTATGAAAGAATCTCCAATTCTTCCAAAAACATCCTTTTAATTCCTGCATGACCTCAAACCAAGAAAAAAACCAACTTTCCAAAATTCCAAAAGAACTGAAAAGTTAGTGTATAAAGACAGAGGGGTTGTTTATACTACCATGCTTCAACAAGCTACATCTCCTATGGCTCAGGATCTTGTGCTCTGAAAGAAATGCTCAAACATCACACAGATCTAAACTAAACAGCAAATTTTAATACAACATTACTAGGAACTGAATGAATCAATTTACAAGGGGTGGTAAGTATACAGCTATTGCAATGCAACTGAGGTATCAGGAAGAAAGAAAAGACGAAAGAGAGGCATTCCTTTTCTCTCCTTGTTCTGTGTTTCTCATTGGTCAGATATAGATGGCTAACAATCAAGATATTTGGAGGAACTTTTTGTGTGAGTTTTCCACTCCACCAAATATCTTGAACTTTAGCTATATCTTCCCTCCTTTCCTTCTTACAACAATGGAATTGGGTAAAGATGGCACAAGAGCTGCATACACAGCTTGCATTTCACCCAGTTGGAATCCTTTACTTTGTTAGGCAAATGCAAAATCAGGGCTAGTGTTATCACCAAATTGTAAATTCATTATTCCTAAAAGAGAGAGCACACCAACTTCCTTTCCTAAATTTGTTTCAGGCCATGAAAGAGTACTGGATAGTTAACTCTAAAATAAAATAACATTGCTGATTTCTACTATTGGGTTCTTTTGTCTCTAAAAAGACTTGGCAACAGGCTACAGGAACAATGAGTTCCAGGGTTAGGAAATGTGAATTTTTAAAATAGTCCACCTAAATGATTTTTCTTCGACAGAAAAAAGATACTGGTCTTATGTCCTTTGCTAAACCACAAGCATTGTGCACACACACAAACATACATATCACAAGGGAAGATATATAATTGGCATCACTAACTTGTACAATTATCTTTATGGTTCAGGGAAGTCTCCATCAAGAGATTCACCACCTGTAGAAAACAATGTTTACTCTATAACAGGTTACAGTTTTCTTAACCATGTTTTTTTTGATAAGCCATAACTGACTAAATTTTTATAAAAGCACTGATCAGAGCACATATATTATGGCAATGTTCACACATTCTAAACCATTCTCCAGTTACTACTTAGTACAAAGTATGAACCAAGTTTTTAACTTAAGAGAAGCCAATATGATCTGCATGCATTGAGAAACTGATGCTAAGGAACCATTTGATCATGCTAAACTACTTACCACCTCCCATAAACTGCTTCATTCAATTCCAAATAATGCTGCATTAAAATTTGGTCTTTAGTCTCTCAAAAGTTTTCTTTCTCTAGGGGGAAAAAGGATTCTACTTTTTTTACTTAACCACACCACCCGCCCCCATCCATCCAACCCCACCCCGATTTCCAAGATATTTGAGCATTCCTTTCAAATTTCTCTTGGTAGTATTTTTAGCTTGCTTGAAGGCAATGAGGCTAATGTTGTTTCTATTGTATTTTTTATTATTCTGAAATATTACTAGCTGTTCATATCTTCCCATTTTGAGTTCCCTCAGGAGGTAATTGAAGCATGGAAAGCCAGGGAGGCCACAAATGCATACAGGTACAGGCAGGACATCCATATAGATTTCTTGGCCATCAGGGCAAGAATATTATTATTACACCCATGCAAGTTTTACTAAAATTGAATGAAAACAAGGAGAATTGATTCACAACATGCAGGAAGGCTGTTCTGCGGAGAAGTAATTTGAGAACATTCTTAGCTTAAGAAGCTCAGGATCAAATCTTTGCAAGTACATTACAAGCAACATTAGGGGATTGTAAAGCCTACTTTCCAGGGTAGCTTTTTTGTTCAATAATGTTTTATGCAGTAGGTCACACTTGCTAGAGGGAAATAAAAGTTGTTTTGAATGCCGAGCCTGCACATTCGTCACTTTTGCTGACCTAAAAAAATACTGTGTATGTATACTAGCTATTCTTTATCTCTGCCAGCTATAGTCTGCTGATATATATACTAGAGTATAAATTGTTTTGCTTTACTGAATTATACATCAGGGACATCTTATTTCCAGCATCAGAGAGTACAGATTTTCCATTAACTTTGTTCCTCCTGTCTTATGATCAAATTTGTGTAACCTCTCTGGAACCATCTGGATATTAAAACATATAATTCTACTAGATTTAACGCTATAAACCATAGTTTTGTAAGCTTTTTCTATGGTACAATTTGATGGGGGGGAGGGGGGGCTGGTTTGTGAAGCTACAACCGTGAGAGATCAAACTGGATGTCACAAAAATATCTCCTTGCACTTGACTGTAGGATTTTAAAATAAAGCAACATGAACGGCTATATGAATTAATAGTTCTTATTGTGTCAATCAATACCCATTTGGCAAAGTGTCATATGGTTCATAATCTTCTTGCATAAATCATATAAATTCCCATGACATCTCCTTTGCAAGCAAGATTCTGACTTAGTACATCCTGGACAATCATGGTTATTTGGTGGAAAATACATTTTGATTTTTGAGCAATAAGAATAATACATAGATATGGTACTTGAAAAATAAAGTCTATTCCATTTGTAAAATGGAAACTGACCTTAAATAGACTGTGATTGACTTGTATGGTTTTCTTGCAAACAGCATAGAACTGCCTTTTTATTATATACCTCCCAATTTAATCTATAGCCCTAGCATTTCCTGGATGTCTTCCATCCAAGTACAGGTAATTCTCATGTAGTTATCACAATTGAGAGTGGCAACTTGGTCATTAAGTGAAGTGGTCACCAAATGAAACTGCAACTGTGCTTATGATTACTGCTTACTCCAGCTTTCTTTTGTTTTTCAGACCTACAAAAGTTGTAAATACAATGGTCATGAAATGCTTTTTCATCACCATCACTGAACAGTGATATAAGGACCATGACTGACACTGCCCCTAAAATAATCTTTTAAAAAATCACATCTTTCAGTGATCTAGATTATAATTGGTCCTGTGTCCTTTCCTTTGGTATATTTTTTTCTACTGCATTTCTCAGGAAAAATCTTTCTGAACTTGGAATTTGTTGGGAGAAGATGTTATATATACTCAGTGATGTGTGCATACACTATAGAAAAATATAACGTTTTGTATGCTAATATAGATTCTAATAAGGCAGCAAAGGACCCTATTGAATCTGCTTGCTGTATAATTTAAAGACTGAGAAACCTACTTAGTATAGCATATGTAGTGGAACAAACAGTAATGAAAACATGGACCCTGAGGAATAAAGCATTCAAAGCTACCTGCTGGAAGATTTCCAGTTAATGTCAGGTGAGAACAGCTTAGCAGGGTCCACCGAGCCCCACAAAATCCAGCCAGCAACTGCTGTCGGGAGACCCCACGAGGTCAAAACTGCCTTGTAGGGGCGGCGAAGAAAGGAGAGGCACTTCGTGGACCATGAGGAACTCACAATTTCATCATTAGGTCCAAAGCAAACTCTCCTGAGCGGCAGCATTTTTGGCAGTCACAAGTTGGGACAACCGAGACTGTAAGATTTGTGCTGGGGGCAGTTCATGGACAGAGCATTGAAACTGGGGAGATAATATCCAACTCTTACTCTAAAGGCTTAGTTTAAATATAAGAATTTTAAAAAATAATCTCCAAGCACTAAGGAAGCGGCAATTAGACATACGGAGAAGATTAAAGATTGAAAATTAAGAGGTGAAAGAATGCCCAAAGGAAGCTTTAAAATATAGAAAGCCTGGAAAAAAGCTTAAACAACTTGAAATGTGATTTTTGGGAGAAACTTTCTTATTTGTATTTTTAAACCCCCTGGATTTATAGGAAAATCTGCTGTTTTTGACATGCTGTTTAATGTTGAAACTTGGAAGTAGAGCCATCTACTGGAAGAAGAGGAGCACTACAGCATGAGAACTTTAAATGAAAGTGAGGAATGTTTAATACACATAACAGAAGAAAGCAAACAACACCTGGGAGGCGGCCCAACCTTGACTTTATCTTAGAAGGTGATTTGGATATTTTGAACTACTGAGTGAGTTTCTTTCTCCTCTTGAAGATTTTTAAGATGAATTAAATTGCAAATAACTAAATTCTATTGAAACGGGTTATTGGATTGAGGACTTGAAAGATTGGAAAAAACATAGTGGATTAATTTGGATTTCGATTACTAATGCTATTTGACAGAACATCACACTAGGTTAAAGAAGAAAAGACAAAAGAAGAAATATTAAATAAGACTTTAAAATTTGGACAATTGGGAATACAAATAATTTAAAAACCAAAAGACTATAAAATACTAAAGAATTTTAAAAATTATAAACTTAGGAGATTTTGTGTTATAACTATGAGATTGATTAAAATTTATTAATAACTGGCTCTGTAGGAGTGTTTAAATATTGAGACGTTAGAACTAGAGGTATATTGAGTATTTTTTATTAAATCATTATAAAATAGATTATCAGGGGATAATAGAGGGATATGAAGAAATAATTTTTATGCTTAAAAATATGGATGAAACTATAAAGAACAATAAGGAGATAAGGGGATTGTTTAAAGATAAATAAATGACTCTCAACAACTGGGGGAAAAAGATGAACATGATATTCAGAAAATAGATGAGAAATTAGAAGAAGCAGTGGAAGACAAAAATCAAAATGAGATGCAAGAAGACAAGATAATGAAGAGAAAGGATTAATAAATAGGAATCAAATAGATAACTCCTTAAAAGTTTATAATAGAACAGAGGGAGAAAAATAAAAATCTCTTCAAAAAAAAGAAAGACTTATGGATAGGTGTTCAAAGGATGCAGCAGAAAGAGATAAAGGGCAACCCAAAAGGAATACTCAGTGGGTATAAAAATATTTTTTTTAAAGTTATAAGATTTCAAGAGAGAGAAAGAAAAAGATGATTAAAAAGTCAATAAATGATGGAATTCCAAAAAGGTTAAGAGATGATGGATAACGAGAAAATATATTAATAAAGTGAAAAAATAGAAAATATAAATAGGGAAAATAGTAGCATATATACTAACATATAATAGAATTTATTATATTTAAAAGTAAACTAAGGGTAGAAGGTAGAAATTTAGGATTAAGTAATTTAATTGTATTATTATTAACAGTGTGTTAAAATATATTGTGAACTTAAAACTTTTAAGATTTAGAAATTGTGGAGATTTTGAGATATAATCCTGGGATTGACTAAATTTTGTTAATATTCAGCCTTATTAGTAGTTCTAGACATTTGGGACATTGAAATTATGGTGGAATAATGAGTAATTTTTAAAATATTAAATATATGTGACTTAATAGGGGTTAATAAATACATGGTGAAAAGAAATGTTATTTATGCTTAAATGAATTAATGGAAAAAAATGAGAAAGAATTATAAAGAAGGAATGGTATTGTTGAAGTTGGAAGATTAGGATCATATATACTTATTTGTATTATCATTGTTAGCATTGTTTAAAAAGGACATTGGCCCAGTCAATACACTGTTCACAATATATGTATGGTGTGAAATGAAAATTTTCAGCCTCCGCGCCCCCCATTTTAGGCCCGTTCTAGGCAGCAGGGATCAGAACAGGTGGAAAATGAGCCACACAGAGGCCAAAAACAGGGTGCACAGAGACCAAAAATGGCATGCGGAGGCCAAAAATGGGGCATGCAGAGGCGGCAATAGGCGATGGTAATCCTTGCAGCCTGAAACAGCTGATCATCAGGAGGCTGATCAAAGTGACAGTCAGCTGCCTATGCTAATCAGGCTGTGCTGAAGCTGAAACAGGCTATTTTCTGTTTGCTGCAAGGAGGCAAATTACGGGAGGCAGAGGCCAAAGGGTGGGGGCCGGCTGGTGGGCGAGGCTTCAGCAACATTTGCTGTATAAGACGCACAGACATTTCCACCCACTTTTGGGGGTGGAAAAACCAGAGGATTGATTTCATTGCATCCAAAAACGAAAGACAGCTGTCTATTTTTTTAACTTTACCAAGATCATACCCAGGTAGATAACTTAAGGGTTTTCAGAAGCTTGCACAGACAGTGCCACAACTTTAAACTGATTGTGTGTCCACAAACCCAGTGTCCAGAAAGTAAATGATGCAGGAAACTGACCTCTGGTTTACCATAACCTAATAAGGATTTGAAAAGCCTCTTTATTATTAATGTTTCAATGAGCAATAAACATGATTTTCATTTTTTTATTCCAAGTTACTACCTTGCTATTTAATTAGTATATTCTCCAAGTTTGAAAATGTCCCTTCCATTTTAAAATATTGTTTTTCCACTCATTCTCTCAGTTAGCTTGTTTCTCCTGATGAAATTGAAATGTTAGTACTTTTTTTCTTGTTGCTGGGAGAACAACAAAGACAAGATTTTTTTTTAAAAAATATTAATTTTACAATATTATATTGGAAAAAGACAAATGGGCATTATTAAAACCAACAAGCATTTCTTTATTTTTTTCTGTTATTCTGTTATTCTTTTCCAGTTGTCCTTCATGCAAATAGAATTAAATTTATTCAGCATTTCTGTGAATATGGTACACTTAGCTGTCATAAACCTAGAATCATTGTTTTTCCTTTCATATTAAGAGATGCAGAATTGCAAATCGTCACTTGAGCCTTTAGCTTCAACGTTCTGCTCAGTGTAATAAGGCAAATCAAAGAACCTCACAAATGCCTCGCCACTACCTGCTTGAACACAACACAGAGGGGTGCCAACTGCTTCCCTTTCTAATTAGTTCAACTTGTTGTACTGCAACTACCTTTAAACTTTCTTCACTTAATATTAAATCAGATTCCTAGTTCTCTGCAGGTTAAAATCATCATTCTGTGTTCTGCACTCTGATCCTTTTCTATTAGTATGTTTAAATTATGAATTTTCAGGAATTGCATCATCAATCTTTCAAAGATTACTGTGTTTTTTTCTATTATCTTGCACAAAAAAAGCAATTTTCACTTCTTGTTATAAAAGTTTTCCAAGATAATTGTATAAATGCCCACTTACCCAAAATTTAAGAAATAACCAACCTTGAAAAAGAGGCCTATTTACCCCTTTGTTTACTTTTTCTGTGACAAATAGCAATAGCACTTAGACTTATGTACCACTTCACCATGATTTACAGCCCTCTCTAAGTGATTAACAGAGTCAGCATATTGTCCCCAACAATTTGGGCCCTCATTTTACTGACCTCAGAAGGAGGGAAGGCTGAGTCAACCTTGAGCCAATCAAGATAGAACTGTTGGTAGTCCTTGTACCGTTATACTGTTGTAGCAATACTGCATTCTAACCACTGTGCCACCACGGCTCACCACAAAGCCTTTCCTTACCTAACTATGATAGAAACATGCCTCAGCAGTCTCTTTGCAGCTTGTCTTTAAGATATTATCTTCATCTGGTCTTATCCTACACTTTAATCACCCAAATCATTCTTAACTATTCCAGTTTCAAAGAACTGTTTTCTTCTTATCCCAATACAACTAGGCACATTTTACTGATCACTGTGTTGTAATATCCTGCAATGCAATAGTGCATTGATAAGTGGTCTGCCAAAAGTATAATTTTTCTATTAATCATTAGGGAACCAAAATAACCTGGCTAGCCCACAATTCTATATTTACATTCATGATGAATAGTCAGACTTCCTTAACTCTTCTTTCCCTGAAGAAAAAAATAACTTCTTACAGTTGAGTGTGAATCCAGTCTGGTTAGGAATTAAAAAATATAGTTTAACTTTAAAAGGATCCAGAAGAGCACTTTGTATGAGACTTTATCATCTTTCAACTTCCTAGATCCATTACCTAAAGAAGTCATCATTCTCTTCAGATTTGAATGACATCCATCTAAAGTTATCTCCACTTACAACTAAACTTGAACTTTTCTTTTTAACAGCAGACATGTAACATAACCCTTTTGTCCTCTGTCATAATTAAACTCAATATGTTTGACATGAGCATTTTCCTTTTAGCCCTACTTTGTAAATTTGGTTTAGCTACAAGATAATAATCCAGGAAAGTTACCCTATGACTTTCCATGGTTGAGTGTAAACTTGAATCCAGGTGTCGCTGGTCCTAGTCCAATGTCTCCACTATATCATTGAAAATGCTGGCTTAGTATACACTATGATGAATTATTAAACTAACTAGACTGCTACTATACGTTTTTTACTTTTTTCCAGCTATTTGAAATATGAGATATATGACAACAAGAGAAAGCAGATCTAATCTGTATCAAAATATATTATTCAGAAACAGCTATAAAATCATAAACCTTAGTAATGAATAATCAATCTTTGAAATCCATATGGCTTTTACTGTCACAATGGCTTTTGTCTTTAGTGATAAGGTAAGATAAAATTGCATAGTGTTTCTTTAAATAGTCCCTGATCCCTGCTTGAATCTTGATGTATATTCTATATAGAGATAATTTCCATGTATCAAACAACAGAGTATAGATACCGTTTAGAGCATTATTTTATATTTCCCTCTGGTGCTGTGCAAATGCCTCTGCACTATTGACAATTTCTCTTCATTTTGATGAAGAAGAAAAGGAAAAGACAGAGGGAAGTCATGTAAAACATTGTACAGGAGGGTATGACAGTTCAAGAGGTGTATATCAATATATTTGCATAACACTATGTATGTATATAAGTGTGTATGCGTAGAGGTTTAAGGGAAAATGAATTATATATACAACCCTGACAGATTGTATATATCCTCCCTGCAATGCCCCTGAGCTTGAACACCTGGATAGCTCCTAGGGCTAACTTACTATAGAGCATCTAAAGTGTAAAGATTTGTGATTTCCCAAGATATGGTTTTATCTCTATAGAATAAGATATGGCTATGTAGATGTGTTTATTCCCAATAAGGATTAAACCAGATACATATGGCCTTCTGGTGATCAAAATAGTTCTGTGTTTTGTGTAAACATGATGTCAAGTCCCAAAACCAAGAATAACACATGATGATTCTTCCAAGCTGAGTTCTTCATTGTTTCCACAGAATCCTGACAGACTAAACACTCGACTAACTGCATCTCATATCCTCTGAAAACTCTTAGGTAGGGGCTGTCCTCACTCTCTTTCTCTCTTATTTTTCTGGAATGCACCTCCTCCCTGCTAGGAATCCAGCTTACTGCATTTCATCACACGGGTTAGATAGCATCACACAGGGTAGAAGTCTTTGTAAGAGTGAACAACTTCAAAATTATTTTTCATACTTGATCTTAGTGAAAAGACTGAGACATAAAATGCTAATTCCTTTTGTGCTTTTTCTCAATCTCTCTCTCTGACAGACAGGCAGACAGACCCCTAGATTATGATCATTCCACAACTTGGGATTGAAGTTCACAATCTTGAACTTCACAGTAAATGATGAATTAAATTGGGAACATTTTTGTTTAGCCAACTTTTAAAAGCTATTAGTGTTCTGGTCAAAAAAAAAGAAAAGAATTTGGAACATAGCCCTTGGTGTCTTTTTTACCCTAGGACCAAAATAAGGAGTATGGTGATCTGTTAGCTACTACCCAACCCAGAAAAAAAACACCTCAAAATATTTGTAAATCTAAAAAAAAACACCTACCATATTAGAAAAGGGATACAACTTTATCTGACCCAACTGAAAAATCAGATAGTTTATAATCTGTTATGAGGAAAGCCTTCACTATAGTTATTTCTTCAACAGAAAGATTTATTCAGTACTTCCAATAAATCCTAAAGCTGAAAATAATCCTTAATAGAATGAAAGAGTCAATCTCAATGAACACCTCCTGCATGAGGACCAACAAGCCAGGTAAAGACAAACACAAAAGAGAGGTCTGCATTCCCTTCAAAGAGTTGGCTCGGCACGGCATGGCTCTGCAGCATCACCTTCTGCAACTGGCAAAACAGTTCAGGTCAACATCTTCATGGAAGTCCAAAATTAGGTCATAAATGGAGGAATCCAGCCTAATTTAATGAATATCTGTTGATTATACCAAACCTACTGGGAATCCAATTAGAGAAAATAATTACTTGTAGAACAGCAGTAGTATCAGCAATAATTCTCAATTGAAGCTTAAATATAGCTGTCATTTGGCATATATTTCCTGATTTATAAAGCCTAAGGTTATTCTTAATATTATGGTAAAAGAATAAAATACTCAGATTAAACATGGTTGTTCTATAAGGACAGTGTCCTTTGGAAGGAGCAGTAATAAGTGTCTTTTCATCAAATATCCACCAAATATCTTCCCATCAAATCTCTTGATCATCTTTTATTTCCTTTAAAACTAAAATAATTACACTAAACAAATAAACAATGTTTTAATTGGATATTGTAATAAATCCATAATGTTTGTAAAGTGCAATTGCAAAGCACAAACTAATTATTCTAATTTGATTAAACCTAAAGAAACCATTTCGCTTCCTTTAGCACTTAACCAATGCAATCGATTTATACAGTAACTCCAGTTGAAGGCAGAGATTAACAGCAGTTACTAGTTCAAATGGTTTAAGACAATATCTTTTTTATCACTTGAAGTGTTTCGAATTCAACTAGAAGCAGTAGTGACACTGGATCACTGATGGAGAGGCAAGCTACACTATGTATAAATGAGAACAGAAGTAGAACAAGCAATAGTTATGTAAAGTCTATCTAGACAGATTTTTTCCAGTGTGGGGTCATAGGTCACAATAGCATCAAACTAGTTCTGAAAGAGTGTCAGGAGTTCTTGCTTAATGATCACTTGTTTAGCAATCATTCAAACTTCTGAATGAGTGGTCCTCATACTTACATTGGCCACAGCATTCCATTGTCATGTGATTGCCATTTATGATTCCCTTAGCCAGCATCCAAGCAGCAAAGTTAATTGTTCCACTGCATTGTTATTCAATTTAATTTAAATATACTCTATTTAGGGTAAAAAAAGAAAAATGACATAGGCAATCTTTGGGGCTGATGAACACATATGAATGTTGTCCCCCAAATGATGGAGATGACAGTTGTCACAGAACTTCTCTTACCCAAAAGACAACCTGGGTTCCCCGTGGTCCTCCTTCTAGCTCTCTAAACTGCTTTCAGTCTTTTATTTAGGGCTTTGCCAAATCCCTCAGTGCTCTTTAATTAATTCACTATGGTCCAGTTTGAAGATGTACTTTGATTTGGATAAGGACTTAATAAAATTGGAAACAATTTGAACTTAGCTAGGGTTGAACCAGATGGAATTTTTGAATGCTTTGATTGTGTGTGTGTGTTCCAAAAAGGGTGAATGAAAAGAAATGGAAACAAAAACTGAAAACTACTGTAGAAAAAGAAATTTAGTTTAATTTTTTTTAAATGGGGCTGAACTCACTTTTTTCTTCTTAAATGCCAAAACTTTATACACTTTATTTCTTTCCAATTAATCCATATTTTGGTTGAAAAATTAGAATCAAGTGTAATATGCTTGCCAAATATTTTTTCAACAGGATTTTTTTTTTTTAAAGTACAGCCAGACCGGTCCTCTTAACCTATGCTTATAAGCTGTAAACCGCCCCGAGTCTTCGGAATGGGGCGGTATATAAATGTAAAAATAAATAAATAAATAA
>JANHFL010008541.1:115297-127159 GCA_032468155.1 Oxyrhabdium leporinum
GTTTCTCCAGGATCCTATCATATCATTTGCAGACAGATGTCAGCAGTTAAGTCCTCAACCAACAATGCAATCATTATTATGATTATGATTATGATTATGATTATTACTATTACTATTACTATTATTATTATTCCTGACATTCTGTTTTTCTACCCAGAGGGCACTCAAGACAGCCATCCATAAATAATAATAATGATAATAATAATTAAGGACTGATAAAATAATTTTAAAAGCCAGTATGATCCATGTCAAAAAGTCAAAACTAAAGAAGATGTTCTTGAATGCAGTCTTCCTTTGTTTTATTCTATAATTGTATCTCCCAAAATATCACATAATTGCAACAAGCAAGATCCTGAACAAGGAGAAAAAAAAAAGAGATGGGCAGAGACAGTGTTGAATTTTGTAACCCAAATATATTAATAAATCTGTTAATTAAATTTTATAGTCTTATCCTTAAGTACTATATTACTCAAACACATCTTCCTTCTTTCATGATCTATATACAGTCAAAGCAATTTCTTGATCTTTTTAATAACCAGAATACAATTCACATGGCTCTCATGCAAACAAAACAATATAATGTATTACAGCACTATGAATTTTATTAGCATTTTTATTATGTTATGCACAGTATATTTTCCCAGGTTAAAACCTTATCTTAAGGCCTTGTTGATCAGATCGAGGTAGGAAATCAGGTCATAAATCACTTAAGATGTTGAAATAAATTAAAAAAGAACTATTTAACTAATAGTGCCAAGGAAACAACAAGCTACCACTGCAGAGTTTAAAATATGGATATATGTCTAATTATTATGCATTGACCAAAAGAATGCTTGCTACATTTATATCAATTGAAAGTTCCATGCAGTCTACCAGAATAGCCATAGAGAGCAGAAAAAAGTAAGCATGTAACTGAAATAATGCTCATTTGTTTAGAAAAGCTCACAGCACACTCTAGGCAAGTCTCTAACGAAGCCTAAACCAAAAGCTGATGTTAAGGATCAGAGCCTAATCCCTATAGACCAGCAACAACTCCTTCTTCTCTGAATTACACAATCAGTTGATTGTGAGATAGGCAGCATATAAATTTAATTAATAAATAAACATTTCACCTTGCATACTATTGTCAAATATAGGTACTAATCAGGGACCAACAGTTTCCTTGGAGTCTTTTATTTTTAATTATGTATTTTTTAAAAATTATGTAAGCCATTCAAAGTCACCTAGCCGGCTTTCATGACTTAAGGTGGGACTTGAACTCATGCTCTTTTCCATATGCTCAAGCCCAACGTCTCTTATCTGGTTCAAGTGACATTTTCCCTTTGTTTCATTAATAACTAGTTTCCTTCTTACCACCAGAAGGGATCTTTTAAACAAGGTTTCTAGATTTTTGTCCTTTTTGCTTAGTTTATTATTGCTACATATGACTGCCTTTGAAAACCACTTGGAAGTTTAAACTGGTCCCAAGTTGAAGGCTGGTGAGTGTGACATTGTGAGCAGTGACATAATGGCATGCCCACATGAGATCTCTGCTCTTGACCTGCACTGGTGCTTTGAGTGCAACTCAAAGTGCTAGTTATACTGTAAACTTATAAAGCCCTATGTAACATAAGATCTGGATACTACCTGTCTTCTACAGTTTCTGCCTGTCCAGTAAAATCTGGCAGAGTATTTTATTGGTTCCTTAATTAAAGACTGTTGCCTTTCAAAACGCAGGAAACACACTTTTTTCTGTAGCACAACCTGCCTTCTGGAATGAGGTACTCCTCAGATCTATACAATTTTCACCCAGCTGATGTTCCAGAAACCCTTAAAGACTTTACTATTTACATAGCACTTGAGGTAGGGTGGATGGAAAGAAAGAGAGATACAGAGCTACATTCTAAATGTTTAATAATTAGCAGTTCCTGTCAAGAATCAGAGAGAAAATATTTGTCACAAGTGTCCTGATAAAAAGACTGCTTTCTAATACAACATAGTTTGCGAGGCATATAAAGAGGCCAACAGACCAACAGGGACAAAAAAAGAGAGAGAAAGCAGTATGGAATTAAAAAGTATTATGTAGTGTATTTCATGTACTATAGAGTTACAGCTGTATATGAAAGGGTACCTATAGACTATTTGATGTCTAGATATCTTTACTGTAGAACATATATTCAAGGATATCTGAAACTGCAGACAGAAAAATCTGGCCTGCTGCAAATTTCTTGTATGACAACTATGGGGTGTTTTTCATAAGCTTTAGGGGTCTACTTTTTAAAAAACAACAACATAAATTATTAAAAAAATAAAATGAAATGCTTGATGTCACTGCTGAAGTGAAAGGAGGTGTTATGTTTGCTAATAGACAAATCAGATGGTATTAAATGTGGACACTCACTCATATATTCCTGTTGCCAATAACTGCCTTGCTGCAGGGGAATCTGATTCTTATCCTAAAAGTATCCAATTAATTTTTAGCACTTTGGGACTTTAATGCTTATTTGCATTAACTCAGCCAATTGCCTTGTAGTCCTAATTCAAGTTGCCATCCAGTGACCGTACAATGAAGTGTCCAACCATCCAGTCCTAGGAGACTATTTAATCCCCTCAGTCATTTGCTTCAGTTTTGCTTCTAGATAATGAAAGAACACGCAGCCATTTCAGACACATTAAAAACACTATCTAAAAAAATATGCTTTTCAAACAAATGACACAGTTGCCTCATATATAACTATTATACTAGCAGAAGTTTTTAAGCTACTATTGTCATTTGGACATGAAATTTGACATAGCATGGTGAAGTAAGGATGATAGCCCCAGACAGACTTAAAAATTAAAGTAGTTCATTGTTCAAAACACAATGTTTTACCTGGAAAAACTAATTGCAGAGAGGATACAGAAAATTCCAGATGTTCCAGACGACAATGTAAGAAAATAAGATGTTCAATAAATATATTCCATTATTCAATGTATAATAAGCCATCCTTTCTATCTACTATGACAGATAGGTAGTTAAGACTTTATTTCCAAAATAAATGTAACTGGAGAATTTACCCTATCCATTATTGTACTACATATGGGTTAATCTTGGGTGAATTTAGAGATCCATCCAATTTAATAGACAATATTATAATAAACTTCCAGTTAAGAAGTTTGATAAAAATGTTTATTATTATTATTATTATTTTCAAATTTTGATTCTTGACCATCTCCAAGTCAGTTTTCTATGTTCCTGAATTTCATGTCTACCTATTTTTTTCCTTCTTTGGATTCTTCAGCTGAACTGTAAACAGGGCTGTAAAACTTCAGAAAGGTGTTTCAGTTCATGAGGGTTCAATCACTGCATCTCCTTGAAATGCCTAGTTCAAGAGAAGCAGCCCTCTATTTTTAAATCTCAAAACATGGTGGCTGGTTGAGGGAATCTGAATATGCTTCAATATTTCTTAATGAAGTGTCAAGATGGAGCATGCCTATTTTTGACATCCATTATAAATAAATATAAATCCTTGAGATTATCTATTTCCAATATGCTCATTTATTGTAAAATCGTGTTTTCCAGCAATTGTGTGTGAACCAGATCAACCTGCTGGACCACAGCAGCATTATGCTCTTCATGTGGACCTCAACTTAGCCAAAAATCCTCTGAAGCAAAACTGTTTAAGCTTTAGTAAGTGTTGCTCCTTCCCTTTTAAGAAACAGACATAAAACAGTATTAAGAAAGAAAAGAGGAGAAGAGAAGCATCAGATATAAAAACATAGGTTTCAAGGTGTGGTTCTGGCACACTGACTGCTTGCCTTGGCTTCTTTTTGCCATGCTGACACCAAATGGAAAAAAAATGCTTTAGTCAATACTACTGTAGAAGATTATAAAAGCCATATCATTGTTTATAGGATTCCTTCCCCATCAAGGTGTAATAGGATTGTTTTCAAGGCTACTCACAGGAATCTGTCATTTGAAGGAATTACTTCTGTGTTATTTGATTTTCCCTTCAATGAGAAATACCAATTTTAGAAATCAATGTTGATTTGTTTGTGCAATTGCCCTGCCTTATTTTTGGAACTATTTGAAAGAGCCCAATTAAAAGAAAATTTACTTGAAATTCTCATGTACTGATTATGACAAAGATCTTCAACTAGAGCACTACAAAATCAGATTTTTTTAATGTATAAAATATAGTTTTCCAGACTCAGGAGCATTTAGAAGAATCCTGAAAATAGAAAGAGTTAATATTACATCAGATCAAATGCAGTCCAGCCAAATATTTGCCTATATGAAGCCCATAAGCAGGATAGAAACATAATTGTGCCTTCCCACAACAAGTCATATTAAAAGCTTGTTTTTTCAAAGTAGTATATAATCAACATGATTGCTGGTTACCAATAGCCTTTGCTGTGCTTATATTAGATAAAAATATTTTATTTGTGTAAGAAAAAACACAAATGAAGAAAAGCTTTCAGAGCATTCTTCTTCTCATATTCAAGAAATGAGAGAATATTCTCTCCTTTTCTAGGTTTCAGAGCAATAAATATTACCCAAGCTGTAAAACTGTGAAGCAAGGGCATAATAGACTTGAGACCACTTTTTTCCATCTTCAACAATATTTCTTGCTTGCTTAGCAAGACCGGATGGGCTTCCTATATTATTGCCAGGCATTGCTTTTATAAGCAAATTCCATCCTGCTTTTCCTCATAGCATATAGTGAAAAGTGTACTGTGAAATAAGCTGAAGACATTCAAAGAAATCCATGTATCTCATCCAAGAGTTGGAGCTGTGATTCTATTAAGATTTGAAGGATATGTCATATAAAACTAATAAGGATCAATGAGAGTCCATACCCATGTTTTGGTTCCCTAAGAACACTAAAATGCAAAGCTCATCATTTAGACTGTGCTTGGAGCCTAGTAGTATTTTACATTGCATCTTTGTTCCCTGATGGTTAATTTCAGCTGTATAATAGGAAATGGTTTTCCTGCATCTACTCATAACTGTTTTTAGCTATAGTTTATACTCATGGCAATATAAAGCCTGGTCTAGGTGAACTTTCCTATAAAGTTGCTGCATTGCACTGTCTTAAAATGGCAGCAAGAGAACTCTGTTTTCAGACTTTATTATTCAATCTATTCCATATCAAGAACTACCTACAAATCTAAGCTAAGGAAGTCTTTCTTGCTCAAAGGTCTATTCTACCTCAGAGTAGTTTTTTTCATTCTACTGATAAATATGACACATAAATCTGTGTATTTTCTCTTTATGTGTGATGCTGTGATCCTCCCTACAGAAATGGAGATGTCATTTTTCCTCCCGCTACTCTTTCTTTTCAGAGAGAAAGTCCTGATTAAACTAATAAGCATAATTTGCTAAATCTATCCCCCATGCATGAAACACTACTAAAAGGGATGGTCCACTAAGCATCAGTATTTCTTTATGTAATATACACAATAAAGGTCAGAAGAGAAGACTGTAATGGTCCCCTTTGGGCCTTAAAATCTATTAGCGTAAGCCCGAAAATGAACTAAGCAGATAGAAATGATGCAAATCACAGCTTTTTTTTTACAGAGTGGGAGGAAAAAGTATTAAAAAGGGAGAATATCGGGCATATTCATATAAGAGCAATCTGTTTGCCACTACAGAAGCCAGCTTTGTTTGTACATTTGGCTATGTTTTAAAACAACACTGTTCTCTAAAACAAATGCTGAAATGAAGAGCTCATTAAACATCACACAATTAGCTCACGTAAACTATTTGCTCTATTGAACAGAGTTATTTGGGTAGTTACAGTGAACCTGGAAATGCACCTGTAGTAAATTATTCCAGGATATAACAGTTTTGTCTCTCAAAAAGAAATAAGAGTTATTGACAGTTATTTATTTATAATCACATGAGCTTTTATGGATAACAAAATACTTCATCAAATCCATGGAGTGTTGTCCTATTTGGGGTAGGATCAGAAGAGCGGACAAATTGTAAGAGTGAGGAGACATAAAACAAAAGTATGTATAAACATTCATCTTAAATAAAAAAATGGCTAGATATAACATGTATTCACTGTTCATTTATGCCCCCTCATATGTTCAACCTTTATTCCAACTCCAAAATCTTCTTGTTTAACAATAAACTAATCTGAGCTGGTTTTGTAGCATCTGGATTTTGAATTTTAAACAAATAAATAGTGGAATCATATGCATGTTTATTCAAATTAAAGTTATACTATGTTCAATGGGCTTATTTCCTTGGAAGTATGTTTAGATTTGCATCTTTAGTACGTAATTTATGTACAATTATCTAGCAGTGAACCTTGTTAAACAAAATTGCCAGGATTATAGTAAACCTGCGTAGGGTAACACTCAGTGTTCTACAAAAATGTTGTTGTACTATTTGAGCATTTAAACAGTTATGAACACAAATCAGATGAGAATAATTGGGATTGCTTTTCCAAGGCTTTCCTATCTGGTGTCTCAAAATAAAAGAATTCATTCGACTTTGTTTTCTATCTCCTTTCATTTGAGGTCAGGTATCTTCATATTTGCAATTTCCTGTGGCTGTTATGTTTGGTTGTTGAGCTATTATGAGGCAAAAAACACACACCCCAAACTCTCACTTATCTTATCCAGTCCCAGACAACAGCCTCCAGTGGCTCTTCAGTAGAAAGCTAGTCCCTGCTAAATTCAAGAGGATAAACAAAATCCATCTCTCCTGCCAAAGTTTCACCAAGCTAATGTAGGTAGGTGTAATTACTTGTATCCCTTATGATGTTCTTGATTACAGATTAAAGCCACAAATCTAAAGCTGGAACTACAATTAAAATATAGTTCAAAATGCATATGGACTGATTACTTCCACTTATACCAGAGAAATAAGTGGGGCTGCCTTTTAATTTCATGACTGAGCCAATGAAGCAGCAAATAGACTGTAACATGAGGAGCTAATCTATAGCTATGGCTCCTTTATGACCTATTACATTTGTGATCTTAACAACCCACATGGTACATAATCAAAAGGGTGCGTCACTACCTCACCTTTTTATGTTGGAGAAATTAGCAGCAAATGTTGGCACTTTTTTTCATTGTGTCACACCACTGTTGTCATGGGGACCAAATCCATGTTTGGCATGCGAAAAATAATTTAACAATGAAGCTGCATATTCAACCAGTTTTTGTTTCAAACCAAGTTCAAAACCAAAAGCTTTTAGTGGCCAGCTATTCTTTAAATAGGCATTCATAAGCACAAGCCTTCTTGCTAAAAATTAATCTTGAAAAACTATCTTAAGTGCTTTTTCATTTTTCAGCAATCAATTATAAAATTCTGAGTTTATATATAGTATACTATGGCTCTAAACAGCATTCAGACAATTCTGTAGCTGATAACAATTCATTGTGTTTAGAATACTCATTAAGGACTTAATATATAGCCTATAGGCAAGACTTGAGAATCAGATGTTACCATCAAACTATTGTTGCAAGGAAAAAAAGACCTCTGTTTCTTTGTTCTTGCCTTATCTACTAAATTAATAGTTCTCTACAGTAGCTTGATGTTTACAAATAATTCCAAATGAATTATAATAAGTTGTAGTAGGAGCCCTAGAAGTTGTTTTGATTCCTGCTTTCTGAAGTCCAAATATCAGTTTTATTTTCCTATATTTTTCTATATTGTTTCAGGAGCTCTTAGCCTCTGTCCACTTGTTTTCAGAGAATTTCACACAAACAGAATAAACATTAGGTGACAGTACAACTGGATGACTGGTTCCAAGATTTTAAAAGGATCCTTGATCCTTCTGGCCTGATCCTCTGAGCTCCATATTAGCCACCTAGCATCACAAGTTCTCAAACACAAGAATAACCCAATGACACCCTTGTATTCAGGGTTAAGATAATGGATGAGTGCAAATTTAGCTCGTCTTCAGAAGTGCTGCTACCTAGCCTAGAAATCTATGCTAGACATTATCCATTCTCTTTTTCAGTCTGTTCTTGTGAACATGCTCTGTCTCTATCTGCCCAGGAAATCTTGTATATTAGATCCTGTTTGGTGGGTAACTAATGTTTGGAGAAAAAAGGTATACATAAGTTTTTGTAGTAATGTCCTGAGACAGAGGTATATGACAGAAATTGTATCTTAGAAGAATGAGAAGTCATACAGAGACAAAAAGGGGGAATAGTTGTGTCAAGTAACTATACTGTATGTAAAAATGACCTTGGGAAACAGAAGGAAGAACCACAGGCTGGAAAACCGGTATGTAAAAGATATTGCAGCCCACCAAAGGAGAAGGGACATTGGAAGCATTTCAGAAGGGACCCTCATTAGGGTAAGTAAAGGCTTCGGAAAAAATACTCTCACGGGAAAGATTCTATTACTGTAATTATAATAAAGACAGAGTTAGCATTCATTGATGAGCTTCTTGTCTAGAGTGCCTAAAAGGCCTGTGACATCCACTTTATGGAACATTTTCCCTCATCCACCCAAGTAAGGCTGGCTTGATCCCTTTTGACTTTCCAAAGTTTCTCAAGACCTGAGCACCTCAGAAGACTGGTGAAAGATTGTGCTGATTCCATTGTAAGTATCACCTTAATAACCCATATAATCCCCAATACTTATATCTAATTATTTTTTTAGTTTTATATTTTATAAGGTAAAGCATTTACTAATGATATTATTGTGTTGTGAATATTAATCATTTTACCTTTGTTGTATATTGCCAAGAGTCACTTGTTTGTGAAATGGGTAGCCATATAAATTTGATGAATAAATAAATAAAATTTGTGTGCCAACACTGTGGTATATTCTTTCCAGTTTGGCTTAGATTTGGCTTTGGTAGGAAGATGGCCTTGATCTTTTTGATGAATGATAAGAGAACTGAGGCCTTGTTTTTTCAATGTTTTATGCTATTGATGACCATAATATTATTCTGAGGCACTTAGAATTAGTTGTTGGAGGGATCATTTCTGCCTGATTTTGCTCCAAGCTCTACAAAATTTCTCTCTGTCATTAGATATTAGAAAGAACAGGTTTATGACTATTTGTTCTTAGTATGCAGATAATACCAAGCTTAACCTTCCTGTAAACTCAAAAATGTACTTCTTGAGAGATTGAAGGAATGGACATTGGAGACCAAAGATGAAGCTGAATTTAGACATGACAGAATTTTTGCTGATGCCGGAGGTTATTTTTCCTGTTAAGGAATAGGTTTTATCGGGAATGAAGTGTTTTTTTTCTCATATAACTATTAATGCCAAAGTACATTAGTAGCCAGGATGGCTTTTAGTCAGCTTCAAGTAATAAAATAAGTTCATCCACTTTTGAAGAATAGACATAGCATTAGAAATCCATGAACTACATACAGTATCTTAAAATTATCGCCCTCATTATGGATTGGAAATTGCAGTTAACCCAGGATGTAACTGTGGATAATAATTGAAATTTTCAGAAAGTGTCATATCACTCTCATGTTGATCCCCATAAAAGCTGCTTTTTATTTATTTTAGATGCAAATTATAGGCAAACTATCTACTTATGTGATTTCTGCCTGGTGCTGTTAGACCTTTGGATAAATTCAAGTAGGAAGGGAACTTTCACTTTTTATTCATTTGACTGAAAAAAAGCAGCCAAAGGTCAAAGAGCTTTCTGCCAACAAACAGTAGTTGATATCCAACTCTACTTCATCTGAGTTCAATCTTTTATCTTTCATGAGTATTTCACTTTCAATAATTGATAATTTGTTTATATATAGCTGTAATTTAATGGTATGCAGCACTGAAAAGCTTTTAAAGTTGATATAAAATTAAGAAACAAAAATACTAGATTAGTCGTATTCTTATTATTATTGGGATATATTTGGTGTTCGATAATAATGGCTGAGCGTAAAACATATCAGCCAAAATCACAAGAAGCTAAGAAGTCTATCTGACTCTCAGTTTTATACTTTAGTAATCAATAAATTATATTTGTTTTAGTGGTCAAACTTTCATAAGACACTATCAAAAGAAGGGAAAGATGAATACAAAATATCAAAATTATGATTATTTTACTCCAGAATTACTGAACTGTGTTATTTCAGAAAAGTGGTAAAATGACTAAAGAATTAGAATGGGAATGGAAAGACACATTTAAAACCTAGATTAAAAGAAAAAATATAGAAATATGTAAACCATCAGTTAAATAAATTAGAATGAATTTAAATAATAAAACTAGGAAAAGACATAGAAAACAGCAAAAACTTGAATTTATATCTAAAAATTAAAAGAGCAAGAGTATGATGAAACTTAATAATTCAACTTTCTACAAACTAGAAACAGCTACAAAAAGAGCTCACATCCTCGAAGATGGCAAACAGATTTTGAAGAGTGGAGGAAGAAAGTAGAAAAGAAATGTCTCCAGCCATTCTTCCTAACTGATGGATTTATATAACAGCAGGTATCTTTTAGATTCTTTCATTCAAAGATATTTAGGATTTTAAAGGTCATAACATCCTTTTATACTTCACTGAAATCTAATTGATAGTCTCAGTTTATACCATATGGCATTCAGCAGTATACAGTAAGTGAGGTTTATATTTTGCCCTTACTTTGGCATAATTAGTATATGTGTGTGTGTGTTTGTGTGCGCGCGCACGTGTGTGTATCTAAGACTTGACAGTGAAGATATTGAATTGGCAGGCAG
Source organism: Oxyrhabdium leporinum (assembly GCA_032468155.1). Lineage (NCBI taxonomy): Eukaryota > Metazoa > Chordata > Lepidosauria > Squamata > Cyclocoridae > Oxyrhabdium > Oxyrhabdium leporinum. The sequence continues at coordinate 125,931 of JANHFL010008541.1, forward strand.
CTTCTGCCTTTTAGGATCAACAGTAAACTAGCAGTCAAGAAATACACTGCAGGCTAACACTTGGTAGAGCAGCCACGAAGACCTTGGAAATAATACTCAGATACAGGCCTTCTGTTGAGGAGTCGTGGCAAAGAAGCAAGGATGCATTGGGGCATAGATTGGTAGCTACTTATCCACTGTGAAGCCCTTCAGAAAAAGAAGAGATCATGAGATTGCTCACTTGGACTTCAGACAGTTGCTCCATGAGTAGACTGAGGATTTAGCATTTGGCTCATGAGTTGAGTGGTGAGAATCAAGGAAATTCAATCAAGTTCACAGCTGTAATGCAGCCTATATGGGCATAAGGTTCTCATGAGCCACATTTTCAAATATAATTAATTTACAATTAAGACAGATTTTCTGTGTGACAAGATAAGAACAAGAAGTCACTGTAAAACAGTTTAAAATGGATAAAGAGAAGAGTTATTTTGAAAGGGCATTTATATGTGTAAGTGTATGTGTGAAAGTAGTTTTGAACAAATTGGAGTAAAACTAGACAAATGTACTAGATCTTAGTGTCAATGGTAATAACATTTACTTTTAAAGGGCACATACAATTGATGAACTTTACAAAACAAAAGATAAAGATAATATGAGCCAAACTGTAATGTTAACTGTTACTATGGAATTGTTGATTGTGATACTGAGGTTAGCTATGGAGTGCCACCTGTAATGAAAGTTTTAAGAACACCAGATCATCCCCCCCTCAAAAAAAACAAAAACAGAACCTTGTCTTCACACCCATACATCCTTATCTGGGAAATTATAGAAATGAAATAAATAATGAAGGAAGGAAAATAATTTAAAATTCAAGTAATTCCATAATGTTTTTATAACTGTTTCTTTCTAAGCTTTGGCAATATACAGTAATCAGCTTTTTCATAAACCTTTCAGGCATTTAAGATGTTCATGAATATTTCAATTCATAACTACATTCAGAAAATTCAGTAAGATTTGAGTTTATTATATGTGGGAATTTGAGTTTATTATATGAAGGGAATAAATTGGACAAGAAAATTGGGATGGCCACTCAGATATACAAGTTCAAATCCACCATCATGCCCTGTTTAATTCCATTAATGTTTAATGAAGATATTCCATTTCTCATGTTCTCTGTCAGCGTTCCATTTAAGTTCAAAAATTCACTCAGCACTCAGATTGTAAACAATCTAAATAAAAGTTTATTAAAG
>JANHFL010008541.1:136806-148976 GCA_032468155.1 Oxyrhabdium leporinum
GCATTTTTGTGTTCATCTACGCGTGCGCTTATCCTTCTGTTTGTTTGTCCGATGTAAGTGTTGGGGCAGGAGGCGCATCGGACAAACAAACAAATATATATAGTTTCATAGCAAGTGCAAGTGATACAAGTTATACTATGTAGCTGAACTCTTAACATTATTTTATCAGATCATCAGGATATTTAAGGCATCTAAAGTTGATATAAATACTTATCTAATGAAGACTTTTATAATATACAGAAAATAGATAATAGGAAACCTATCAACAATTTTGCAGACTCAGCAGCAATGGTTGTTTGTCTTATTCTACAGAGAATAAGCCTTTATTTAAGCTGTATAATTCAAGTCATATTTGAATATTAAGATTATGATAGGGATTTTGAAGTTTAACATTCATAACTGAGTGCCTAGGTAGTAGATTGATACAGGTACTAGGTATATCATTTATTTCTAAATATGCATCTATGCATATACATTAGGACTGGTAATTCTTGTTAAACAGACATCCTATTTCATTCTATTTTGGGGACAGTGTGTTTCCTCTTTGTGGCAAATACAGTACAGAAATTACCTGCTGAAAAAAAAGGAAATTATTTTTTAAGAGTTGTAAACTAACATTGAACTTAAATCCATTGTACAATTGGACAGAAGAAATCCTTTTTACTTGTTCTTCAATGGCTCTGTCAATATATTCCCATTTTTGTAGGCTGATTTGTACAATAGGCATCCTATTATACATAAGCTAAGCGCATGAGAATGTGACAGCACCCAGTCACTGCTCACTATCATGCTTTTATTGCACAATAAATTAAAATTATTATTTAATTTTAGACCTGAATACAAATACATTTCCTGCAAAAGTAACATTTGATTTAAAGGGTAAAGATGAACTAAAGAATTTAAAGACTTCTTAATGCCAAAAGACCAAGATACATTTAGTCTCACAAATCTGTAGTATTACTTCCAAATATCAATGTAAGCTGACACACAAGATATGACATTTAACAGCTTCTTCTTTTGTTTGTTCTCAGGAATTGATATTCAGAAGCCTCATGCCTCTGAGCACTGAATGCAGTTTAATCAGTTATTATCTACTTTTCCTCAGTTAAAGTTGGACTGTAACACATTTTTGAAGATGCAAAATTCACAAACCTGATCCAAGCTCTTGTTTCACAAGCAATCAATAAACACAAAGTTCAATCCTTTTAAAATCAATCTATGTCACAAATTTAAAATGGAGAGATTGCATATTTATTTCTATGTAATCTCAGTATATTCATCTGCCTAGCTGAATGAGTTTTAATGTATTTTGGATTAATATCTCTTAAAATATCAGGTTTGCAATCTGAGCATGCTTCTAGGTAAATCATTGTCACTAGAGGCAGAAAGAACAATAGATTGATAAGTTACCTAAATTGTCTATATTCTGAAGCCTCCTTTTGGGTTTACTGCAATAAATATTATTTGGGGCTACCTATAAAAATTATCCATTATTTCTCTTGGCCTACTTCAGAATGTCCAGGATCTTAGTTGATTTATATGAGTATGATAAATTAATCATATGGTTAATATAATATGAATATTATATAATTTCATATTCAGTATCATCTCAATGATGATGAGTTCTTAACTAAGTTTTCTTGCTAAATAGGCCCTCGCTATAGAAGGAGTCATGTATTCAGTTTAATCATCTGATACCACATCAAGCCAATTTTCTCAAAATATATCAATCATCTTTCCTTAATTCCTTTTCATCACTACAAAGTTATTCTGTATGGATAGAGGATATGTTTGCAGGGCACCTTAGTGAAGGAAATTACATGTTTAGAAGTTGGACATTATAATAGAGATATATCTGGAGATGGATTATCACAAAGACAAAAGAATTATAGCTGCCATTTGATTTAGTTCTGAAGCATGAAAAGCCTCTCTGTCAGAAAACAATTTTCTATTTCAAGGGCTAGTTGCAATTTGTGTTGGTTTATCTCTACTGAAAGTTTTCTGACTCTAAGGTTTGGTTTCCTATCACCAAATATATGAGAGATTTATAGAGCAAACAGAACAAAAGACAATGATGCTTCAAATCTAAAAGAAGGAGCAAGTAAGATTTTACATAGCATTATCTTGGGCATAGTAATGCTTTTTGTACTTTACATGTTTATCATGCATTTTTAAACGTGTATTTTAAAATATGAGTACGCACAGAGACACGCACTAATCCAATATTTTTTCCATCTCAAATGCAATATTATTTAAAACTAGTCAGTTTGGAGTTGTTTAGCTTCTGCTATCACTGTTCACCCAGTACAAATAAGAAATACTCCAAACTAAAATTGCCTGTCATGTTTATCAGAAGTTAATATAAGAAATACTAAAAAAAAATCAACAATATATTTAAAGAAAATTGTTGCATTATTACTGTCCCGGTTTAGCAATCACTTTGTCCTTGGAACAACAAAAGCATGAAATATTATCACAATTATTTCTCTAGAAAATCAACTTACAATAAAAAATATTTTCTCCTGAATCTGATTTCTTTACATGGTTAATCAGAGATTTCTCTATAGGTTTCTCTAAAGGTGTAACTTATTTTTCCTGGAGAGTGTCTTAATTCATGCCACAGAGTCATATTGGCAATGTGTATGAATATATGTACAATATGTACATAGTATTGTGGTTGGCTTTTACATACGATCAATCTACTTGGAGGGAAGAAACACAAATGTTTTCACTAATTTATTTTCAATAAACTGATTTATGTTAGAAAGTTACATAGGCTCTAATCAGGAAACTGTCACGAGATGCCTATGGCTGCAGTTGTCCAATTCTGTGGTTGCTATGGTTCCATCCTTTGTTACTGACTTTTTCTATTGCTATGTATGAAGACTTGCCTTTTATTTTACCACCTCAGTGTTCAGTAACTATTTTGAGAGGCTATTTATTTAGCTGAGTAGCTGAGTAATTTGTTCCTACAGCCTTAAAGCTTAATTTTAATAATAATGCTTTATTTCAAGCATGTAATATAATATTTCATTCATTTTCAAGTAATTCTATTAGTCTTAGTATGAGGAAGAAAATTATGGGGCTTTTTTTTTAAAAAAAAAGTAAGCCTGAGAAGTATGTAATCAAATTTATACTGTTCTATAAACAATGACAATTGCACTACATGTGAGTTCTGGAACATGATTATAGCTTCTCATTTAAAAAAAAAAAAGAAACAGTCTCAAACATAATGCATCAATCAATGTAAATTTAATTACAAAATAATAAAGTTTAATTACGGAATTAGATTTGAAATTTATTATGATGGGATATAGAGCAATGTTCCAGCTTCCCCTTCCTTTGAATTTTCAGTTTCACTTGGTGAATTGCAATAATAAACCAAATACAAATGAAGTATATAAAAAGACCCCAGTGTTTTGGAAATAAACGGTTACCATTATTTATCCTTAATATTGCCAAATCATGCTCCACGTAGATGTCTTAAAAACAGAAATTGACAAACCATCACAAAAAAAAAAGGAGCTTGAATATTCTGAGGCCCTGAAATTCAGGCCCAGAAAAAGTTGCCACTTTTATCTAGAGGGTAGTGAACCAGAATTTGTAGGGTTCCCATAAAAGTTTGTCAATTACAACTTTCTGCCACTCTGTACTGACCTGTGTGAAAGAACAACAGAACGCTTACTATCAAATAACATAATGTTCCATACTTTATCTGCATTTTGCCACAGGCTAAGGGCAAGCCATGTGGCTAGTCTTAGAGCTGGCCAAAAAGCAAACTACGATAAAACTGCTGCCACAATTGCTCACTAACAAGACTAGTGATTAATGCAATCCTTACTATTTTAAGGTACAACAATTTAAGGAAAGTGATTGGTGGCTTTCCCTGGCTTTATTTCTTCCCACAAAGAATTATCTATCAGCAAGAAGACACCATCAATCATTCTCAAATATGGATAGGATGAGGTTAGATGAGTGTAGATGAGTGTAGGCAGGTGACTGAAACATTAAATTTAGTCAGGTATCAAATTATCTGAGTAATAAGTTACAGACATGGAAGAGTTTAGTGCCTGTGATCTGTCAGTCTAGTTATCTTCAGAAAGAGTGGTTGCAGGCACAAAGGGAAATAGTACAGTAAAATGGGAAAGAATGATTGGTAGCAGGTCTGTTCCATCTTCAACTAATGCTGCAATGTAATGGCATTGCTAGCAGGGAGTCCTGTTCTATCCCTATGACTGGCAGGACCTGAAAGTAGCCTATGACAGTCATGAAGCTGTAGAACAGGCAAAATTGTGCAATCATATCTCACCAGAATAATAAAGCAATAAAGTTATTGTCATATGAAATCCTATCTTGGAGGACTGAAAACCTGTAGCACATCTGACAGAACACACACAGACAGCAGAATATAGCCCTGTTTATAAGTCCATATATGATCTGTCATGTGCTTCAGAAAGTATCAGGCATTCTCTAGGCCAGGGGTGTCATTTCAAGGCCTGGGGGCCAGATCCAGTCTGTAGGTGCTTAGATCTGGCCCATGGGCCTTCCCCATAAACAGCAAAGGATCGGCCTGCGGTGTCTCTGCCAGCGAAAATGGAGCTTCGGAGGGCTGCATGCAGCCCTCCCAGGCCCTGTTTTCAGCTGTGAAGGCCTCCTGCAGCCCTTTGCCAGCGAAAATGGCACGCCATTTTCAATGGCAGAGGGCTGCAGGAGGCCGTCATGGTCGAAAACGGAGCTCAGAAACCCGTTTTCGCTGGCAAAGCGCACAGGCCACCACAGACACCCCCGACATGAGTGATATCAAGCTGGCCACACCCATCCTGCCCACGCCCATTCCGGCCTCTGAGGTCAAACACAACCCTGATGCAGCCCTCAATGAAATCGAGTTTGACACCCCTGCTATAGGCAAATGCCTTTATATAAGCCAGGTGTCAAGTCTCTCTTGAAACCAAAGCTAAATTGAAGGACAAGTCCCATGGAATAAAAGGAATTCATAGTAATATGAAGTACTTATCCTAGATTCCATCTCTGACTGTGTCAGCAACTATGTTGCTCTATCATTGATTGAGCATGAATCCACACAAAAATTGTGAAAGATAGAAAACAGAATTTTAAAACTGGAACTACTAAAGGCAACTCTGAAAAGGTTGAAATGAAACTAACATCATGGCAGCATGTTATACAAATGATTAGTGGAACGTGTTCATACAACAATGAGGAGGACCAGAGAGTGTGCCCTAAATTTCAAGCTACTTTCCATCATTTTCTCTTCATCAGACTGGTGCAAATTGTTCAGTGAGGTGTTTTGCTGGCAACTTTTTTAAAAAATGTCCATCTGGTTGAGTCCTCAAAGCGGCAGAGTAATTGCTCACAGACTCAATGCACCTGCTTCAAAGTTTCCAAAAGGTTATCTGGTCATGTCAGATTCTCTCATGGAATGATTTGCACACTCCATATAGTCACCAGGAGTCAACCTCAAATGAAAAAATATTTAGCATTGCTGTTCTTATCAGTCATTGCAGAAGAGAAGTACAGGGCTAAAATTTCATTATCCAGCTTCCAAATGTTCTTTTGCAAAACAGGCTTTGGTTTTAATTGCTTATTCTCAGGGTACTTTAGAATATTTTTAGAATTTCCTTTGGCTGGCCTTTTGAGTTCACATTATTACTGAAAGGTAGAGAAGGTTGTTTATGTTAACACATCTTCCCATCATCCTGCAGCTTCCCTGATTGCCCAGACTCTCTAAACTGAAAAGACCTCCAAGTAGGCATTCTATCATGACATCTTCTCTTGGGATTTAATTGAAGCATAGGAAGTCTGCATAACTGTTGGAGAGATTACTGCAAATGGAAAAAAAAACATTTACCTTTTGACCACTCTGCAACTAAAATAAATGCCAGAAGCCAGGAGATTTTCACACATTTGTGAAATGTGGAGCAACAAAAGCACTTCATTTCCTAACCTGGTCTAAGTCAAAAGGCTGAAATCAGCCTGAAAGCCTTTGTGCTGGACAACACAGGACAGAAGATTTACCTTTAAACATGGTTGTCAACAACATGGACAACAGAAATGAAGACGTGACAAAAGAGGCAATAAATGTACTGGCTGTGTTCTTCTAAGGAGAACATCGGGAAGCCTGGGCAGGGGTATAATAATATCTTAGTCATTTTGGGAACACATTGTTTGGGCCTTGTCATGATACAAATGTATCTTGTTCTGCTTTTGTTTGTTAATCAAAGTGATTTAGACAACTTAAATATAAATGTCAGACATGTAAAATTCCAAACAACGCTGAAAGCCATGCTTAAATCTGAAAAGTGTAAAGAAACTGTAAAGTATAGCTCTTGTGCTGGTGAAAAATATTAAACAATAGGTTTTATTTTGTAATGTTCTGTTGGATGTCAACATTTAATTGCAATGGAATATCCAACAGAAAAGCAAATTCAATACTCATATTCCTTTTTGTATCTTTCAATAATTACTACAATCTTTTCTGACAGTTGTGAGTCTTTAATGGCTACATGGCAGCTGAAAATTGAAGATCTAGCTTTGTACATCTTTGATTTCTATTCTGAAATATTATATATCAGTTAAAAGCTCAGATCCTTGTTTTAAATCTGAGACCCGATCAATACAGCTTTATTACACTTGTGGCTTCACTTTTCTTCCAAGGATTTCACACACATAGTTTCCTCGATAGGAGGTAGGCTACTTCGAGTGATATGATATTTTCAAAGTTTCATAGCTGAAATGGGCTTACCACTAGTTTACCACACTGAGAGCTTATGCACCGGAGACAAATTCTTTGTGTGTCCATTCACATTTGGCCAATAAAGAATTCTATTCTATTCTAACTATAAGTTTATCCAAAAGCAGATTTTTTTGGAGACACTGGCAATAGATAGTACCTGTTAATATTTACCATTTATGCACCATTTTTCAGAATCGCCAAAAAAGATTCATTCATAAACATTATCACACAAGCTTTTAAAATCCTTCCTAAACACACTATACACACATTTATGAATCTGCCTAATATCACTACAAAAATTACAGATTAGTTAAATTTGATTCACCAACTTTGAAAGTTATACTTGGTTTCTTACACACTCCAAGTTCCTTTTGGTCAGTCAAATATTTGTTTTAAACCTTAAGAGTCAGTTCTACAACTTGTCAAGCAATACATCCAAATGCCTGTTTCTCTATCTAGGAGAAATTTCCAAAGCTAACTAACTGGAAGTCTCATTATTTCATTAAAATATCTCCTCTGTAATCCAATGTGTCGTATAGGCAGCTATGGTTAATCAGTGATAATAAAAATGTATTAAAGTTCACCATTACCCTGTCAATTTCACCACCAAGATATAGGGATAATCTAATCCACTCTAGTTTTTCACGTACAAATCCCATAACAAAACAAACCCTGGTTTTAATATAAAATATCTTCCCGATGCAGTTTGTTCAATTCAACAAACATATCTTAAAATGTCTGGATAATAAGAATGGCAATTTCATTTTATTTGCATTTAAAAAAAGGATAAATGTTGAAGTAAGGAACAACTATTACAGTAAATGGGATTCGAATGTGGACTGACCTGGTAAGATATAAAGAAAAAGCAGATGTTAAGAAAATAAATAATTCCAGACTGCATCACTATTGCTGTCACTATGACGTCTGCTACTTATCCAACCAAGCTTGTAATTTATGTTTGTAGACACAAAACAACTGCTCAACAATTGAGGCAAAACTCAGCTTTAGTTTTGTTGCATAAATTAAACCTTTTATATTGTCCTGATTGCCTAGATGAAAGTGGCCAACAATGAATTTTATTTTAAAATCTTAACATGAGAAATTGTAGACAACATGTCACTTTCACGTTAGAAACAAGATCATTTAAGATTGTAGTAGATATCACAAAAGGCTTTTCTTCAGCCAAACAGAATGACTCAGCACTGTTTTCATTTTATTCACTGAGAAACCATTTAAGGAATGGCTGAAGCTCTCCATTCTACATCATTCACACAATACACTGTGCTGAATATCTAGTGAGCAAATATACAACTAGAAAAGGCAACATTGATATCTTCTGTGTAGAAATACCTCCGAACACTTCATGCGCTAAAGGACACAGACAAATTAATTGAAGAACTTCTCTTCTCCTCCCCACATGGAAATGAGCAATGAAAAGAAATAAGAAATGTGGAAAAGTATAACCCTAATAATCAGAATTATAGCTTGTTTCAATGTAAAGCGCATACATAATCTGCGGTTCTTCAATAATTTATTCTACTTTTAAGTTGAAAGATACGAACACATTTCTTGCTTAACCAATGACAAACTTGTTCTATAAGCTTTAGAAGTCTGCAGTTCAAGGTAGATTGATTTTAATGGATTTGTATCAGACATTTGATAGCCAAAATGAGTAAAAAGGGCAAACGTCCTATAAACCTACAAGCAAAGCAGGATTTTTGCTTGTATGATTTGATTAAAAAGTTTTTGAAAAGCTTATGAGATTACAATTTAGTCAATGAAGACTAACTCCTCTAAAAGTAATGATGACATTGATATGAATACTAAATAATCACAGTAAAATTAATACTTTACTTCCATACAAAAGGGGCTTTATAATGCCAGATAGCTAACTTCTCCATTTTCACAATAAGCAAACTGACAATAGAAATAAATACAAATGACAGGAGCAAAGACGACTGTGAATAAATCAAATATCCCTGAATAAGAGTCAACTTTATCTCTTTGGTGTGTTTTGTGTGTGTGTGTGTCTTTTCTATTTCTTTGTCTCCCTTTAATTTCTGCCAGAAGTCTAACTCTGATGCTATTGTACGAAGAGCTCCAGCCTGCATTATCCTAGTTCTCACTAAAAAGTTCTTCCAAAAAAAAAGATTCAATCTGCAAAATATTGATGTTAAACAAGTAGTTAAACTATTCATTTGGATTGATTATCATTACAGGACACCTTGGAAAGCTAGAATTACTTTTTGTAAAGACGCTTACAAGGTAAGAGTTGGATTATCAGACATACAAAACAGAGAAAACATCTCATTTGAACTATTAGGGATAAACCCAAGAACAACAGGTGAGAGAATACTCTGGTTTTCCACTCAAATGAATAGAGACAGCAAAAGGTGGATAGTGTGCCTTGACCCGGAAACCTATGTTCTTTTAAGGAATTTGAGGGAATGGGAAAGGAATCAGGGGCAGCCTAAAGGAGATTATAACAGTAGGTAAGCCTCTGATCAGCACTAACCATTAATGATCTTTTATTGTAGGTAACATCCTCTCTTAAATGAAAGCTAGGAAAATAATGAACTGGTGACAGTACATAGATGAGAAACACTTTCTGATCTAGTGTCCCAGCACCAGGAAGACAATTGTATACCCTTTCTAAAAGCAGTTTGTATCCTGAAGTAAAAGGAAAAGAAAAGATTGGCTTTTTCCATGGATGGAAATAAAGATAAATTTCTTCTGAACAGGAATGGATAGAAAGAACATAAGAGCAGATAGTAATCAGTACACACTATTCGGCTGATAGAGAGCTTCAACTCCTAACAGGATGGTTTGCTACATTTCCATTGCTTATCCTTAAATTCTTAATCCTTATGTTTTGGCATTTGTGTGATAACAAGAAAATATATCTGGACTGAAATGTGAAATGCTTTTTAAAAAAAAAAACTTTTGCTTTGCTTACCTCACACTAGGTCTCACACATACTTCTATTCTAATAATCTCAGAAAGCCTTAGCCTAGTCAAAGATTTTCTTTTAAATTTGTATCTCTTGGTCAATGCAATCTAAGGCACTACCAAGCAGGAAACTTTCTGCTTGGAAAAGGAAGCCCTTAGAAACCACTTCAGATACAACAAACATAGATTGTAAAAAAAAAGGGGGGGGGAGAAAAGTCCTCCAAAAGGAGTCAACTACTGCTGTTATGATCAATCGCCGTTGCATTCATCATCATCATCATCATCATTATCACCACCACCATCATCATCTCCAAGACAGAGGAAAGGGAAAGCATCTTGCTGGAAAGCAAACAGCAGGGAAGGGTTTAACGCTTACTGGGAGAGCGCCATCTCCCTCCCCTCTGCACTGTGGTCTGTTTCTTAATTGTTATGGCTACTTACACTGCTGTTGTGGCCCGACCAGTGCACCATGGCTTGGTTATGCGCCGAATCTCCAGTGAGAGCAAAGGTCGTGCTTGTCAATTTGAGTTCTTCCTGTCGGAAGCGCGTGGCTTTTGCCAGCAGCTGCTCCGCCGCTGCCCTGCTCTCCAGCTGCGCGTCTCTTTCAGCCGGAGCTCCTCTGGGTTTCCGACTCGACCGTCTCCTCCGATCGTTCCGGTTATTTTTTCTCCGCCGGCTCAGGAGCTCTGATCCGGACCTCCGGGCGGCTTCCGAACTGGCCCCCCGACGCCCTCCGCTCCCCGCTGGAAACATAGCGGGAGCCGAGGCTAACTTTTTTCGAGTGGGCCTGTCAACACTCGGAGGAGATAGTCTGGGGCGGATCGGGGGAAATTCTGGGAGCTCGCCGGTCGCTTTGTTTGGTCCCATCCAACCCTTTGATCCCATCCCGACACGTTTATCCCCGGCAGAAGCAGCCGAGATCGGACTCCCGGCATCCGCCGCCTCTCGCCTGCGATCCGCGGGCTTCTCACCTCTTTTATCCACAGGTATCTCTCCGGCCTCATCGCCTCCTCGTGCCGTCCTCAAGTTCATTAATAATCCTCGGGCTGGTGGCTGCGGCTGTAGCTGAACCTGCCAACGGCAGGATCGGCAAGTGATGTCTGCTCCGATAAAACCAAAAGTAAGGATCAAAAGCCAGGTCCGAGCGGCGAGCAAAGCGAAATGCCACCCTGGGTACCAGCTAGTAACTTTTCCCATTTCCCAGGAAGCGGCTGGGGAAAACAAAAAACAAAAAACAACAACAACGCTGATTTGAGGAAAAGGGAAATGAACAACAAAAACAAAAAACAAAACCGGAGCGCAAATCGAAGGGGGACGCTGCAGATATTTTAATTGTTTTTAATTGTATATATTTTAATAATAAAAGATGCCAATAACTCCACAGAAGTTTCCGATTCTGCCGTATTTGAAGCTGATAGAAAAAGGAAGAGCGGTGCTCTTTCTTTCTTTTCTTTCTTTCTTTTCTTTTTTCTCTTTCGGATTCCGGCCCCCCCACCAAGACTGGCGTTGCTGATCGGGCTTTTGATGGAAGGGAAAGCCACAATCACGGGGGGAGGAGCTGAATTAAAGAGAACGAGCAAGGGAGAGGGCGCGCCTCCCGCCAACGCAACCTGGCTAGTGAATGCTGGTGCTTGCTTGGATAGCAGTCGCAAAATCGCCTATCCGCTTGCTCCCCCCGCCTTCCTGCCCGGCGCTCTCTCGCCAATCGCTTCAACTCCCTGGGATTTTCTCGTCAGTATAGTTAGGACGCGACGGCCCCCATTCACTTTTCCGGAGCTAGAAGTACTGGGGGACGCGGGAAATGAAATTAAAGTGCTTGATAACTCAACTGTACTTCGCCATCTTTCTCAATTATATTTCCATTTAGTGCAGGTCAGTGAAAATTAGAAAAAACAAACAAGCAACCTGTCTACCTGTCGTCTCTTCATTCATTCATTTATTCTCTCTTTCTCTCTCTCTCTCTCCCCCCTACCTCCGTGCGCGTGTGTGTGTGAACGCGCGTGCGCACTCTCCCGCTTTTAGAAACTAAGCAGACTAAAGCTGCGAAATGTATAAACATCAATTTTCGCTTTCTCTTCGTCTGCTTTTTGCACTTTCCTGCTTGCTTCTTAATAGAAACTCGTTTTTCATTCAACACTGGATTGGTTCTCAATCACTGGAACTCAGGATTTGGAATCTAATATCCGGAAATGTAGCAACATCTGCTTCTCAGTCATTGACTTCTTTCCACCACTATTGGGACCAGCATTCTTGCATTTTGTACTGCTCCGTCAGTGATTAAAATGTATGTTGCTGCAAAGCCACTCATCCAGGATGTGGCTGAATCTGACCTTACCTTACTTCAGGGGACGATTTCTATTCATATAAGATATTAATGTTTGCTCTAAGTATAAGTTTGAAAAAGCATTCAGCTGGAAATCTGTACATGCTGTTCGGATGTAAAATTGTACATTGATGCCTCAGAAAATAA
>JANHFL010008541.1:155419-165510 GCA_032468155.1 Oxyrhabdium leporinum
CTCTCTCTCTCTCTCTCTCTCTCTCTATCTCTCTCTCTCTCTCTCTCTCTCTCTCTCTCTCTCTCTCTCTCTCTCTCACACACACACACACACACACACTTGTAAAGTTATTGTGCTTCATTTATGGGTATACTGACTATGTAGAAGAAAAACTAATCCATGAGCTCAATATTCCCATTGGAAAGCTTTGTCATCATTCTGTGTTGGAGAAAGTTATTTCTAAAATCAATTCCCTGATTCTTTCATTGGCCAGCATATCTCAAATCTGAAAAAAAACACCACCACCTATTCTCTATAGGTTCTTCCTATAGACTTCCAAAGGCATAACATCCAGTCAGTCCTACTTACTATTCACAAATAAACTTCGCTATTTCCCAAATCCTTTGGAATTTGATTACACATTTTCCAGTTCATAGAATCACAGCCTTGTAAAATAACCATCGACATCTCAACTTCATTGACAGTTCAGTGAGGGATTTTTTTCTCCCAAGTACAGGTTCCCCATTAGTGGCTCTATTATATATGATATTTTCCAGCTTGTGCTTTCGTTGTTATATTTTTACAGATAATTGTTTTAATTAGTTTCGTTTTAATAGCAGTTTTATTGTGTGCCACCCAGAGTTGCTTTGGAATTGCACTCAGAGTACCTTTTACTGTTGATACTGTCTTTGGTTTCTTTTGCTTAGTCATTCTATTTCTATTTACGTTTATTTTTTCCTCCAGTTCTTTCTCTTCTGTTCCACTGCTTCCTTTGTCTTTCATATTGATAATTGTTAAATCCGAGGTGTTTCCTTACATGAAAAATCCCATTTGTTTAAAAGATTATACTTCTGTTAGGAACACTTAGTACAGAATTCTGTGTGTGTTTACCAAAAATAAATCTCACACCTGTCCACATGTCATGATACAATTCAATTCAATTTGGCCTAATATGAATCTATTGTCATTATGTAAACCCAGCTAAGTGTGATTTATTCAATAAATCATAATTCAGCAAATCATATTATGACACAATATATAGTGGAATTTACTTTTAGAATAACTAATGTATTTTGGCTATAATCTTTCAATTCTTGCAACCATTTTTAGGCCAGGATCGAAAGGATTAATCTAATAAGCGAAGAACAATTAGTGCATGTAGAAAATGGTAATCCTCATATATTTTATTAAGTTCAGCGACAATTTCCATTTCATATTATATACAGCTTTCACAGTATTGAAATAGTCCATACTACCATTGTAAAAAATCAAAGAATTTGTCTAGATGTGCAGATCAAACTGGAAGTTTTAAAATCCTATTGTCATCAGTGTTTCGTTTAGTCCATATTGATAGTATTGCCATCTTTATCCCTTTATAGGAATAAATCCCTTTTTAGAACAACTTTTGACATTTCAACTACTAGAGCAAAAAATGCTAATCGGATAGTGGAATATACAACAGTAATTCTCAGATGATTGCTTTATAATGATAACCATACTTACCGTAGGAATGCTTGAAAGAAAATAATTAAAAACTATGTTGAAATAATGTTTTTATTTGTTTATTTTTTCTGTGCAAATATGGGCAGTGTATATTTTATAATATTTAACTTCGGTTTTTTTAAATCTTAACTCCTATTGTTGTTAATGTTACTCAATTTTTGCCCAATTTTCTGAAAATTTAAACAGAAGAAATGTTCTGAGCAATCACTGATGCTATATATCACACATCCTGAGGAATGAATACTGAAATGCATTAAATTTAGTTGCTATAAATCAAACTGTGTGACTCATTTCCCTATACAAATAAGATGCACATATTTGCCTTCTAACTTTGTTTTGGAATGAGCTATTTTCTTCTGTTCCCAAGAAAACAAAATTCATATCAAGAACAAGGACCAAAAATACCATCCTATTTAAACATTCAGTCATTGCTGTTCGGTGTTTGCAGCATTTCAGAAATGTAGCTGTTGGAGATACATTCACCTTTTTTCATTGTCACTTGTCAGCTGACTGAGGCTAGAGGTCTCACTATCTTAAACCAGAGACCATATTTATCCACAGGCTGAATTTTTTCAGCCTATTTATCCCAAACAAATAAACCAGATTTTTGGCTTTGTTCAATGTGTGAACTCAGCTACATAGCCTTGGCTGTTAGTTTATTATGGAGTAATTCGAAGTGATTTTGTTAGCTTGGCATGGAATGATTGAAACAGTGGTAATAATGAATAGCAATTGAGTTCAGAAATATGAGTTCAGCTGTTTTGACATACGCACAGTCTTGCAATGTTTCCATGCTGCTCCAAGTCTGTTTTCACTAAAGCTGGCTTTGCTGAATCCTATTCCTATCAGCTGACCAGCTTAGTGGGGGCTATGAAAAGCAAGAACCAACCAGTGCTCTGCCATTACCCATTTTCACATCTGAATTGATGGACATTATTTGTTTTTCCTACACAGCAGGAAGGTATTAGCTCTGCTGAAGCTGACAAATTGTCCATTTATTCTTTTGTGATAATCAAGCTGTTTCCTACTGATCTTTATAGTTGCAGAAATTACTCCATTCTTCAGAAGACTCCTTAGAATGGCTCACATGAATTCCAAGGGACTCTGGGAAGATTTCCAAGCTTGTATAACAGGTGGTCACAAGTGGTGTCCAGTCATCCTGAGAAATGTAAGAATGACATAGGCTGCTCAAACAATCACTCCTGAGCATCTTTTCCCACTTTAGATTGTGCAGTTTCTTTTGTATATGCACCAGTTGCGGACAGGATAACCCGAAGAGGGGCAGGAAAACTTCAATCTTGGCAGAAAACTTATCCGGAACATTAGAATGAGTTCATTACTGCAGCTATTTTGTCACAGTGATAAAAAGAGAAACACTTTCTTTTGGCATTATTACTTCCTTTCAGTTATCTTTCAGTGATGTCCAGCATGTCTTCTTTCAAGAAAGAGGTCAACATACCATCTCTCAAAGATATATTTTATTTCCCCCCCAACTCAACTGGTTAGAGACTTACACTAGCCAGGAAGGGCAAAGGTCCAGAATGCAACATCATCATCTAGTACTGATGATGTTACTACTTTGGATGATGAAATGTCTGCAAGAAAAAAAACAGAGAGCACCAAGGACCCCTCATTACAATCTTGAACTACACATATTCCCTTTTATTGGTTCAGATAATACTGGATTAAATCCTGCCTGGATTATGGTTGTATATTGTATGAAGCCTCAGGCTGCAAGATCTAGAATGCAAAAATCTGAGCAACCACAACACTGACAATAAATAGATTATAAAGCACTAACTCTTTTTTTATCACTTGGTAGTTGTGAAGGGTTGTGAAATATTTGCCATATGGATTCTGGTACCCCTAATGAATCCAGCTATTATAATTCTACTTTAGAATGCTTCATAAACCAGGTTTCACTGCGCTTTTACACTGAGTTACAGCCTTTCTTCTAAAAGTAAAATATTTTGGTGAAGGCTGCTTGTCTTTTTTCCCCCTAATCTTTCCAAGATCTGAAATTTAATTTATTACTGTACTTTACAAAACTGCATTTTTTTCCTACATATTGAGCTACAATGGCCATTGTGGTTCATGGATTAGTAGGAAGGACTGCTTGGAGAAACCTATTCTGATACATTAAATTTAAAGTTAGATGTGCAGCAATAGATCAAGTGTCATAATTTTCCATCCTCTTGTGCTGACTCTGAACAATACTGGTCATCTAATATTCTCCTAAAAAGTCACATATATTTTGTAAATTGCTTTGGTTCTCCAGTGAGACTTTTTTTAAAATGTATTTTCATTACTTCTACTTTTTCTTGAGCACCAACTTTTTTCTGTATCTGTTGCTGTTTTAAAACAGGGTTGCCCTTTCTTGTTCGTACACATACTATTCCACAAAGCTGCTATGCAATTCAAATGCTGACAGGCTATAAAGCCATTTAGGCAACCCCTATTTGGTGACAGATGACTAGGACAGCATAAATTTCAACCAATCTCAGGGGACTACCCTCTCTGTCTCTTTCCCCCACCTTCTTTTTCAGAGTTCATTGGATTTCAGCCATTGCGGCTGAAGGAATTGCTTGATGTTTTATCAGCTCTGGGTTTATTTGTATTGACAAGACAATAAAAATTCTTGTCTATCACTGTCACCTTTAGCACTTCACTTGACTCCAGAAGAATTTAATGGAGGCAATCAAATAATGATGAAAAGGAATGGAGTGCTGACATAATAGTCTGCAAATACTGGCTTTAGTTTCTCACCATTTTTGAAGTTGTGTATATGTAAAAAGATGTGTGCTTTGGTCTATTTATGCATTTCTTCTGTTCTAATGCCATACTGTTCTCATCTCAAGAAGTTAATAGGCCATATTCTTTAAAAATCCTCTATAATAAAAGCAGACCTGCTTTTTCAGTATAACTCCCTATTTAGCTAAATGCACTATCCATATAACAAACCTTAGAGAAAACCAGATATGTATAAAACATTTATAAAAAATTGAACACACCTAATAGCCAAGACATTCTAGCTATTTTTTTTAATATTATTAATTCTATTCTATAGGGAAAACTAAGGTGGAAGTAATGTAATGGAGTGTTCTGAAAGTGAGCAGAGATTGCTGGAAATCTGAATAAAGATAATCAACACTATAGCATTTTCTCTTGTAATGATTGAATGTAAAATGTAATAATATTGAAATGTCAATGTCAGCATAGAAGACAGGGATAACCCATACAATCAATGATGTTATTTAAATTAATATACTCTTTCCCAGTTCAAAGCCAGGTGTGCAGTAGGCGTTGAGAATCAAAAATAAAGATGCAAAATATATTAATATAAGATTCATTGATACAATATTAGAGTACTCCCAACATCTCAATATTTCAAAATATGCAAATATTCCCCGTACTGTTAATCTAAATAATAAAACTGTTTCTAAAAGGTAGATTTTCACACTTCTAAAAATGTGGGTGAATTGCTCTGGCATATACTTTTCTTGAAGGTGTTCTCCCAAGAAAGACTGCAGTTTTGCAAGCAGTCTAAATATGCAATTTATGTTCACACATTTCACTAAGCCATAATGTTGTTTGGTTGTAGTTTAGTCTGCAAATACACCTCTGTATATCATAATTTGTAGTTGTGTGTAAGGTTAAAGACAGTCCTGATATCCTCCACTGGAGTATGGTAGTCCTATGGTGATAAAGGCATGAATTATCATCACAGGTGCATTCTCCTATCAGTTTGAGCTGCAAATGAGACAGAAGGTAAATTTGGACAACCTCTAGGAAGGCTTCAGGTCATTTTAAGTTATTAGTCAAAACTAGTACAATTTACACCCAACATTTTCTTATCCTGAAACTGAAATGAAACATGATTTTAAAGTTTAGGTTAGGTTGGGTTGGGTTGGGATTCACTCTTGTACTATTTTTGTACTATTTTCCAGAGCACCAAAAAGCACGACAAGAAACAATGGATGGAAACTAACAAAGGAGAGAAGCAACCTTGAACTAAGGAGAAATTTCCTAAGGGTGAGAGCAATTAACCAATGGAACAGCTTGCTATCAGAAGTTGTGGGTGCTCCATCACTGTAGGCTTTCTAAAAGAGACTGTTCTATGTTATAGTCCTTGAGAGAGTGCTCAGAGGACACAGAATTTTTATGATGTTCTTCTTCACTACAGGCAAGAGAATTCTCATGTGAAGAAATGTTGCATTCACACAATTTTTCTGAAGTAGGTCTGCCACTGCTTTTTCACCACTAGAGCAGAAACAAAAGCCAGTTTACAGAATGAAGTCATCATATGAATTTTATTTCACTTAGATCAGACTCAAAGAACAGGTCACAAAGGCACCCAGCAGAATCCAGTAGAATGTAGTGGTTTCTGCAACACACGAATTAGGTTTACACAATATATTAAGATAAAATGCAATAGTTCAGAGTAACATTTGGACAGGTGATTCTATTTATTGATCTGCCGTATATGTTCATAACAGATAGGATGCACACAACATACTCACCATAATCTTGCACATTTTAGTCATATACAATCCAGTGCAAATTGCTGCTCAGATCAGCTAGGATTGTTCAGACCTCAATTTATACCCTAACCAGTTCAATTTATACCTTAACCAGTTCACAGTATTAAAATAAAATGAAATAAAACAAAACAAAACAATCCTCAAAATAAAAAATACATATGTTAATATAAGCAAATTTATATTAGCAATATGTAATCACCCCACATAGAAATGGGATATTATTTCAAAATTCCTCTCATTTCCCATTCACCGACTTTTTGTTTTTGTAGACAACTGAAACTCATATAAATTGGTCTCCCACCCATCAAAAGATACGTTGTTACGCCAATAAATTTTGGCAAGATGCAGGCACTTAGTATTCTTTCATGTGCTCCTTTCTGTATCAATTTATCCCAGGGTGATTCAACTGAGGATTTAAAAACTGTTCTGCATTTTGAAGCCAAGTTTATTCTCCTTCATTTCCCATTCACACTTTAAGGGATTATTCAGACAACACTTATTTCATGGATGAGGAAAATTATTTTAGCTACATAAGGAACTTTAACGTCTAGAATTACTGACACTCCTTTGGCTTCTTTTGAATTTCCTTTTATCTATAGAGAAAACTTCATAATAATATTGCCAGTGATTACTGCTCAAGAGATAGTTTGCATCCTTACTGTTGCTGAGCCCTAATTCTAGCAAAAATCACATCTTCATACCAGAAGTGTCATTAATGTATCCTTATCATTTATTTAAACTACCTATATTTTTAATGCACTATCCTCCTAAAATATCAAAACAAAATGTAAGAAGCTTAATTATTAAATGCATCACAATATAATGCAATAAGATTATAGAACTAGAACAACATGATTTCAAAAGCATAAAGCAAGCAGCCTGAGCAAAGAAATATATTTTAATCCATATTAATTGCAACTGCATTAGTACCAAGCAACTTTAGAGAGGAAAAATATTCCAGAGATCGGTTCCCATTGTAAAACAAATCCGTAGCTAGTTATTACATGACACACTTTCTTAGGAAGGAAAAAAAGAGCAATATCATGAAAGGAGACATGTTTCCAAGGTATTTCTCGCATTAAAAGCAACTATTAAAACACTGAGATTCTTGGAAATGTAGCTATAGAAACATCATTGCACCTTTGCTCTTTGCAACTTTTATCCTATTATCTCGTAAAAACATTAGGAATAGAGTTTAGCATGTAAGATTTGCTGTGATAAAAAGCTTCACTATGGCAGAGAGGCTGGATCAAAAAAAAATATCCAAGAGGACAGTGCTATTTTACTGGAAACTAAAACAACAGTTCCGTTGCTTCATAGAAGACATGCCAGATGGAGCTGACCATTTCTGCTGAAGCTACTGGAATGCACAGAGGTAATGCTTCTCCTTTCTTAGCCTTGGTAGGAATAACAGCAATGTTGCCATCATTTGAGATTTCCAGAAACCACAGAGGTTAGGCACACATCACCACAGTAGCAATAGCACTTAGACTTATATACTACTCCATAGTGCTTTACAACGCTGTCTGGGAAGTTTATAATATCAGCATTTTGCCCCAAACAATCTGGATCCTCATTTTACTGACCTCAGAAGGATGGAAGGCTGAGCCAACAATGGACCTAAACCTAAGAGTAGCGGAAGAACCAGGCTCCTATTCCTGCTTTGTCGTCCTCATTTGCTAGGCAAGTCAGAAGAACTAACTGGAGGCAGCAATTTTCTACTTTCTTTATGATTTGGGGATATCATTGTGGATGTAGAAAATAGCAATTAGGCTTGCTTTTCAGTCTCCATTCCCAAGAAGAGTAGAACATTTCCTTCCACCCTTTTATCACATTATGAAGACAAAAATCTCAGGGTAGAGACATTCTCTTAGCATGCAACTTACTTCATAAACTTTGCTTATGCTTCATGTTTTTAAGTATTTATTTTTACTGTAGATATTCTTAATGAGCTTGTTTCTATTCATACATGCATGGCCTCCACTCACTGAACTGAAAAAAATGTAAGCCATGGTTACCTCAAAACATTTCACTGCCAGAAGAAAAAGAACACAGAACAGCAGATAGACACCGAATTGTGTAATATGTTCCTGTATGGATATCAATTAAAATTATAACACCTACACTGTATATACTGTACACTTTAAATAAACCACAAGGACAGAGTCATGAACAAACCTCATACTTCCCAAACATTATTATACAAAACTGTTATTTTTTTACAATCTTTATTTTGGCCACAAAAGAACATACAATAACATGTATAAAAGTTACTGTTATTTCAGAAAAGCCTATAAAAATACCTAAAATAAGTGTTACTAACACAGATCATTTTCTTTAAAAAAATTATATACTACTACTATTATATAAGGATATATAATAATTTAAATATATACATAAAATGTTATAAATACTAGTATTATTTCTGATATGCTAGGAATTAAATCCAATATTAATATATTCAGAGCTGTATATCATACATTCTAAGGCTAGATCTTTGCTTGGGTTCACAAACAACAGGTAATCCTGCTCCTAAGAAGCAACTACTATTAGTAAAATTACTCATTTCAGTTATAGAAAAAGAAGGGCTACTGACTTGAATCAGAATGCAATGATAACTATGCATTTATGACAATATTGATAAAGAAGGTACAGATAATACTTTCCCCATCATCTAATTTTAACAATTGTGGCACATTAACAATTCTTACATTTCCTGGGTGGCATGTAGAAAATGTGAACAATATGCAAATTCTCCACTTCCTGTTGTAATTACAGAAGAAGCATTTTTTTCCAAATGGCACAGTCCTTTTCAGATGCTGGTTTTGTGGGTGATTAGAATGTATGGTAAATAATATCTCACGTCACAATTAGAGCTGTGTTTCATATTCAAATCTGCCAGTTAGCTCATTCAGAGTTTGTAAAACTCTGTATAATCTCCTTAGTAGCGGTTCAACCTCACACTATTACTCTGCAGAATCCTTAATACATAAGGGATTGTCTACTTTCCCTTAACATCTGTACACACAAGGCTTTCAGCTAATAAACCATCATGGGTTCTTATCTAATTTGTTTCTCACCAGATTCCAGAAAGAAACAGTGCATGACATACATTTCCTCAAAGCATACACATTAAGCAATGTTAGCATTTTATTTTCCTTTTATCTTTAAGGTGGAAACAATACCTCTAAAATATTAGTCTATTATTCCCTCTTTAGAGGAGGAAGACTAGGATGGAATAAATAGAATAATTACCTTGATTGGCTGGCAGTGTCCAATTAAGATTTAATTAGGAGCACAGGGACTCTAAAATGGATTGCCTAAGGTAGTGCTGATGGAATTTGTTTTAGGATGATACCTTGATAAAATTTGATGATTCATTTCTGGTCCTAATCCTAAGTTTTTCCTTTCTCCCTCTTCTGTTTTATTTGGGTTCATTGGATATCAATTTGCAGTGACATCTGTTCATAAAAGCAATGTGGCATATCTGGGAAAACATGCCTAGTTCTTCCCATGTGAATTCCATGCTACATTTCTGCATCAGCAGAAATATATGTTATTTATCTTAATGCCTCTAGAGGGCAATATCTTTAGATACTATTGTTGCTAGACCCAGTATTAAAAAAAGAAAAGACAAAAAATTCAAATAAAACTTATTTGCATGTTTTGCTTATTTTTAAAAGGAAGATGCTGCTGGACTCCACAAATTCAAAGTATCTTGCTAATGAATTTTACCATAAGAAGCCAGAACGAGAAAAGAAAATTGGGTAGTTAGGGAGAGGGATAGGAGAAGGCTTCTTGGGATTTTTTTATGTCTGAAATACTGTTATTTTGCAATTAACTTTCATTATTAGAGAAAAACCTAGTGAAAGGACACAGCCTGAAGTTTGAATAGTTGTGGATTTTTTTTTTAATAAAAAAACATGGTTTGCTTTTCCTCTTAAAAAAATAGTACTCTGTGAGTAATATCAGATGTGCATTTGTAATATCAGATGTGTGTTTGTTATACAATCAGGAAAATTTCTCTCTCTCTCTCTCTCTCTCTCTCTCTCTCTCTCTCTCTCTCTC
>JANHFL010008541.1:166227-178938 GCA_032468155.1 Oxyrhabdium leporinum
ATATTAATCCAATATACCTCAGAATATTGCCCCCACAATCCGGGTCCTCATTTTACCTACCTCGGAAGGATGGAAGGTTGAGTCAACCTTGAGCCTAGTGGGATATCAAGCTGAAACCTATATTAATTGAGTGGATAATGTGCAAAAGACAAAGTGAATTAGACAATGATTCAGTGTGATTATATGACCAGAAACCAGACAAATCCACTGTCCTAATGCATAGTACATACACTGGGCCAATGAAAACTGATTTCTTCCTAACTTAAAGGACTAGTATTTAAAAAAAAATATTCCCATAGTGTTTTGCTTCTCTTGCAAATTAAAAATCCAAGATTTATATCTATTGGCTATTAACTTGATCAATTTTATCAACTCTATTAATTCTATGACTTTTGACAGCTAATGAAATTTGGTGTCTAGAAGAAAGGGCCTCTATTTCCATCTTCTAAAATATGGGAAGAACTTGTAATGGGCACCTCTATTAAGGCTACTTAACTATGAAGGCCAAATTTAGCTGAGCTATTTAAATGTGAACGTTGTTCCCCTTAATGTTCAAAATGTATGCTTTGAAGTGAATATATTTCTGAAAAGCTTGTCTCCTGAGTTTTGACAATTTCAGATTTTTACATTTTAAAGTATTTCAGATGCTTTTATGGAAAAATGCAATGCTGGAATATGTTTCAAACTTACTGTTTATATATTCATATTTAGAAAAGATGTTAAGTATTTTTCTTTGAATTTTAATTAAAATCAGCATCTATTGGAAGTAACAATCAGAGATTAGTAATCAATGGCCATTTCCCTCATACGGTCTTCCATCCCATAATTATACATTCTGTATCTACAAAATTATAAACCATATATATTCTGCATGAGATAATAACCAATTGTCACATTTTTAAAATATTTATCATTTATATATAAACATATTTAGACATTGCTAATTCATATGCAGTCCAAGTCTCAGATAATCTTTTTGTAAATACTGAATTCCTGACATTCCTGACAAAGCAGGTGTTCTCAATTTAAAACTGATCGTTTAGAAACTGTTAAAAGTTATGATGGACTTCTCAAAAAGATACATATGACGTAATTCTGAAGTTACAAAGGCCACCATGCCATCCTTGGCATGATCATGTGATTACATTTCCAGTGCTCGGCAATCAGCTCATTTTTACTTGCATTTGCAGCACCCCTAAATACATGACTATGATTTATGACACTTTTTAGCTGGCTTACTTCAGGTTTCTGACAAAAACACATATTAGATATAATAGATTTTCTTAATGACTGGCATTTACTTAATAGCAAAAAAGTCATGAAATTGAATCTGGCCATATGGTGAGCTGTTTAATGACTGCAATGATTTGTGACCATAATTCTAGGCTCAATTACAGTTGTAAGTCAAGGACTACCTGTATCCTGGGGGGGGGAAAACTAAAATCTAAACTGGTTTCAAGTTTTGTCTACTAAAGTTTCCTCTTGTTATCTCACTTTTTCTGTGGATGTGTATTTGTTACATAAATTTTTAACCAAATAACCGTTAGGTCTTAAATATTTCAACTACATTTCTTAATTCATATAATTTACAATTATTTATTATTAAATATTGAAAATTATTTTCTTGCACAATGCTATTTCATTTGTCTTTCTTCCATAAACACTTCCTACAGAACATTCTGTTTTATCTCCTCTTTTGTTAGTCCATTTCTAAATTAATAAATTTACATATTTTGTATCTCCATGTTTGGAGATTAGACATCTACACTGGTAATGATAGCCTTTATACAAATTATGAGATCAAGGACATTTCTAGACAAATACCCCAAACTACTAGATATTTCAGTTGTTGGCTTTATTTCAATACATACATTGTTAGTAAATATTTATACAGCTATTAACCAAGATTTTCTTTCAAAGTCTATCAAGAGCTTGACGATATGGGTAAAATATTGAGTTATGTTGAAATATTACAGTGCGTACATGTATAAGAACATATTTGAAATCAGCAGAGACAATTGCGGTGGGAAGGGCGAGGTGTTGATTTATTCATGGTGCCTTATAGTTGCTTTAATAATTATGAATATGAGAACAAAGGCATTTTTCCAGATAAAAAAAGCGTAAAGCAAGCTTGTTTGGATTATAATGATGTGCTAAAAGCATTTATTTGACTTCTCATTTTCTATAATTTACTGAGCTGAAGAATAAGCATACTGTGATGGTGTGCTGTTGTAGGCTCAATGTTGTAAATATTTCCTTAATTTTAAATTTATTCACTTTTAGCTATGTGTTTTGGTGCTCAGGAAAAAAAATCATTTTTAAATCTTTATTTCTAGCTTCCAGATGATTCTTTTTTTCAAAAATGGGTTTGATGGGCGTCTCCTCTAGGATTTTAAATTAATGATACTTTTCTTGAACATAGAAATTATAAAAAATGATAGTAGAGTCACAGAAGCCAATAATTACCACTGTTGGAAGTAGATAAGCAGGATCCAGCCCAAAATTGCCCTGGATATCTTACTGATATTGATTTTGCATTTTAAATATCTTCTCTTTAAGGAAGACTGCCTCTTCTCTAAACAGGCTAATGTAATGCCTCCTTTTTTCACCACCTCCATTTAACTTCATTGTCTATCAGTAATAATGAAGAAAAATGTATCCATTCTTCTGACTGTATATTTCTCTCTCTTGTTACAGTAATTCATTTCTTTTAGATTGTCATTGCTTCCGCTATTTTACAAGGTAATTTCTGTCTGGTCATTTTTGCTTTTCTTTCTCTCTCTCTCTCTCTGCTCTTTTGTATTTCTCTGCAATCTTCTTGATATACCTTTACCCATATTGACCACAGCAGATTACATCTAGCATAATCACTCCAGGTACAGCAGCATCTTCTACTCTTACAAGGAAAATTGTCATGACAGAAGGCTTAGCTTCAGATGAAAACAATGCAAATCTCCAGTGTTTAACTTTGGATCTTACCTCCAAATATTTGTCTCTATACTTTAGATGTTTGTCTGCCAGAGTCTCATATCAACAACTCAGATTCTGCTTTCTTCTTCCAGGGCCACATGTTTATCAAGCTCTGTAATGCAAGGCATGAAATAATGGACTGAATGTTCATAAAAGAAATTCAGGTTTTGTAGCAAGATTGTAATAGCAGTTGGGCAATGGGGGATGGGGTGGAGGTGGGAAAGGGAGAAATATCCTGAAACAAGTGTAGACTATTTTAAGAAAATACAAGCTTGTTCTAATATGAATGGTCCTGTTACCTGTTAAATAGGCATCAATTCCCTAATACTTCTGTAGTTAAAATTAAAGGCTGCTCAGTAACTTTGGAGAAGCTTAAAATTGCTGGTCCAAGGTAATTCTTCATGCCACAAAGATTTCACTAATTTGGAAGTTTCTGGAAACTTAAAACATTTTAAGCCCAGATTGATGCTTTTAACTCTCTTAAAAATTCCTTCCAGTGGTTGCTTTTAATTCTATCCCACAATTCCTTGGTTTGTTATTATTTTTCATGCTTATAGGCTTGTAATAAAATGTGTGTGTTCCATTGTTGCCTTGGCAACATACACATATGTCTGTCAGATATGAATTAGGTGCAGTGAATCCTACTATCACAGTGCATTGATTTTCAGCTGCTATCATCCTTAATTTCATAATGCAAAAAAAAAGAAAGAAAGCAACCAGAGTTGGAAAATTAGAAGGAATTATTCATATGAGGTAGAAAGTGTTGTTGTTGTTTTGCTATAATGCGTGCATATAGATTATCTGCATACAGTATCTCCAGGCTATGCATGTATATCCTTTTTAAATCTATATGCCACCTATCTCACTGTCATGCAACTGCTTTATTTACCTGGGACGGGGGACATGAGTTTGCATGTGCTTTGGCTCTGTTACCTGTCTGAAGTACTGAAAGGTTGCACTCAGGATTGCGCTGTAGATTATCATGTGTCAATCCATTGTAACCAGATTGTAGTGTGGAAACAAAGTGGTGGCCAGGAGAAGATACTCATAATAAAATTTTCTATAAGAAACTTTATGGAGAAAACACAGGCAGGAAATATATGTCATTAATTATCATGCCTGCATTAATTAGCTCTATAGTTCTCTAAAATGAAGCTACTGAAATGAATCAAAGTGGTCCACAAATCTCTTATTTTTTTCCACTCTCCACCTATTGCTGTAAGTATACAGTATCTCTACACACTCACACACTTATAGTCCTATAGGCACTTTGGACAGCGCAGGCTGAAATCTGTGGATTATATAAGCTCTAATTATGTCCTTAAGGATATAAATGTCAACTGGGCAACAATTATTCATAACCAAGATTTTTCTTCTAGATCTCCACCTCGTTTGACCAGGCCCTGTTGAAAGATATCATTAACTAAATGTGGGATTACTAAATTTTACTAACCAAAATATTCTCTTTGCATATGCAGTTCAATTCTGTTAAAAATATTTGCAGTGAAAGCTGTTCCAGGATTTAAGACCCCTTTAACTATTTTGCTGCCGTTTGTCTGATCTCAGCACATCACCCCTTTCACAGTGGAACCTATTAAAAGTTAGCATGCACAGACTTTGCTGGCAGATTGTCCAATTAACTACTCAGCACCTTGATTACTTCATCAAGCAACCACTTATGCAGGTGCCACCTTTCCAAATGAGATATTCAACTCAAGTAAAGGGTGAGAAGGAGAGTTGCCCTCTTGCCCTGAGCAAATTCCAACCTGGGTAATTAGATTCCTTCTAGACTCTCCTCAATCAATTTCATTTGCTGACAATGTTTCCTTGAATTTAAAATACCTTCATCTCCATCTCAATAGCGCTAGTGGAAGAAAAGAATGGTGATTTTTTTAAAAATCAAAATTGTCATGTTTTGATCCAGATTACTAGGTAATACTGCCCAGGAATTTTGAGCATTACAGTCTAATACATCTGGAGGACGTAGGTTTGGGGATGGCTACTCCAAAAAGCTTTTTCAGACAGAAAGAATATTAAGACTATATTTTAAATCTTTCCTCTTTTCATCTTCCACTTTGATAGACACATTTGCAAATTATTTGGGAGAAGAGAAACTGGCAGGAGAGCAAGCCTAGTACATCTCACCTGTTCATCTATTCGGTTTCCCTGACTTCTTTCAGTCTTTGGTCTTTAAAAAAAGTTGCCTTAACTTTAATTACAGCATTTAAAAGCATCTTAATTTTTCAGGTTGCTGGGCTAACATTAGACATGAAACACATCTTCCAAATCATGTACAAATTGTTTATTGCCCTAAAACATGATTATTCTATATAACAAAGACCACTTCTGCATTGATTTTCAAAATTCCAGAAAAGCCCCAATGTCTAACTGAACAAAATATGATCATTATTGTTTATTACAGTCACTGACCAGAATGTTATACATTGATAATAAAAATATATGACATACAGAGAGAAGGGGAAAACAAATTACAATACCTCAGAAATTAAGATGAAGTGAGCCAAAATTGGAGTGCAAATACTAAAATACTATCAAAAAAATCTACAGCACAAAACTAATCATATTTTATCTTTTACTCTGCCACCAATGTTGAATTTTATTATTATTGTGTGTGCATAGAACTTTTACTGTGTAATTGCCCAGCCTTGCTCACAAAAAGCAAATTATTGAGGACTAATGGATAACCTTCTCATGTTTCCTTACCATTTCTTTCACTAAAAAAAACTGTATAAAATCCATTTTTATGAAGGAAAGAAGGAAATTGCTAAAAAAATGGTGTGGCCCTAGAAAACAATTCAGAAGAAACAATCTAAGAGATTTTAAAATTAATAAGTGCCTTTCCTTTGTTTTTCTTTTGTTCAGTCTCAAATGACAGCCCAAAAGACTAAGAACCTTAAATAGATAGGTTTCTGTGTATAAATTCACATAAAATCTGAAGCACTTCTTTTCATATAGTTTTTAAGCATATGCACTATCTTTTAATTTAATAGCATAGGAACTGCTTGGTAGATCCCTAAATGCCTTCCTTCCTTCGTGCATTCGTGCCTTCCTTCCTGCCTGCCTGCCTTCCTTCCTTCCTTCTTTCCTTTCTTCCTTCCTTCCTTCTTCCTCCCTTCTTCCTTCCTTCCTTCCTTCTTTCCTTTCTTCCTTCCTTCCTTCTTCCTCCCTTCTTCCTTCCTTCCTTCCTTCCTTCTCCCCCAATCAATAGTCTGAAAGTTGTTTCCACTTCGAAGGCTTCACCAATGCTTCAAGAATCCATACTTGCTATTCTATGATTTGCCTCTTAGGAGATTTTCTTTTAAAAAGTAGCTAGGTAGTCCAATAAAAATCTAAAATAAATGGAAGATGGAGAACTGAAAGTAAGATGAATTAACCCAAACTTCCCTCTCTTCAATTATTGCCATATACCTTCTATCAGTAAGGTGAATGGTAGCTAGAGATTACTCAATAAAATAATAAAGGAAGATCTGTCTCCACTATTTTGACACAGTAAATTCCTCTGATACATCCAGGAGTATTACTTCATGTTATTTTTCAATAACAGCTATTGTACAATCTTATATTCCCCTTAGTGCTAGGGAGCACAGTAAAAGTATTATTCTGGTTTTGGCATTTGCCTCCTCTATCTTTCTTTATCTTATTTGTATTCTTGACTATGTCACCTTAAATGATTTGAAGCTCTCTTTTAGGACAATACCAGAGCTGAAGTTTATGAAATGAAAGATTGATATCACCTTCATAAAATTCAAATAAGCAATACTTTTCTTACATCCTAATATCACATCAACTGCTGCATCTTTGAATATTGACTATGCCAAATAAAAGTGGCAGAGAAGTGGATAAAAATATTTCAGCAATTTGTTCATTGAAGATAGAAATCAAATTGTTAGTTTCTACCCTGCTGAAGGTGGAAATCAAAAAGTTATTAGCTACTTTTTCATAGTTAAGGCATGAAAACAAGAGTTCTTAATAAATTCCTGTATGATCAAAGGGAGTCAGAAATGAAACTTAACTGTCATCGGCTAAATTCTTAAATGTATCTTACAGTGTGTCCAGTTGATTACCATTGGCATATCAAAAACAAACAAAATAAATAATAATTCCACCATTATGGAACTATCAAAAGAAGTTGTATTATTACCTAAAATATTATCACAAATTACTCATATATCAGAATGCCTATGTGGATGTGTTAAGGGCTATTTAGAAAATCCATATTCAGAATTTTATAGATTTATCTTACACACAATTTTTCAAGCTAATTAACCTATGTGGTTTAAAATAATGAATATTTTGGTGTGCTTTTATAAATAATGAAAATAAAGAAAAGCATAACATGAAGCAGTGGGAAATCCAATGACAGTTCAAAAATCTAATGTAAATGTACTGTATTGCACCTAGCTAAATTATTAGGACATGATAGACAGACCTTTTGGCAATGTATCCTGTGCATTATGTATTGCCTCTGGAATTCAACTCTAATAAATATTCTTTTTTAAGAAAGTGGAAGTGAAAGGGAAAGACGCTGTAACTGTGACAATCTAAAATGGTAAAATGAATTTGTGTGATCACTCTAACATGAGGGTTGGACAAGAAAGAAATGAAGATTACCCTTTTAATAATGAAATTTTAATCTCTATATCAAATAAAATTGTGAGAGAAATATAATCTTGTATAAGTTGCTTTAAATGTGTTTTTTCCCAGCACAGCTGCCTTAAGATAGTCTTGCTCACAGCCGGGAGTAGGGATGTGGGGGTGGGGGGAGAGTAAATTTAAAAAAAACTTGCACTTATCATCATACAAAATAAACCCTGTGCTTTGGGTACTTCCATCAGACTTTTAGTGCAATTTCATATGGCTTAACTTTGTATTTTGACATCAATTTTTCCTTCATTGACAGACAGTCTTGTGTGGTGGGTAAAGCACCAGGCTAGACACCAGGAAAGTGTGAGTTCTAATTCCATCTTATACATGAAAGATAGCTGGGGAACTTTGTACCAATCATCCTCTCTCAGTCCATGGGATATAAACCAGTTGATGAACTCCTTTTGGAACCAATGGCAACCACTTGGCTGGTCTCCCCTCCCCCCCAAAAAAAAAACTGGATTAGCACTTGTCAGAAAGAAGCTTGGGGGGGAAAATAGTTTTTCCTTCATTGTAGTTTGCTGTAGAAGTCTGCAAACAATGATTGCCCCTTCTCACTTCCCTTAAGTCATAATTTTAACTACTGAGTAAGGATCAGGAGCGATGGTCAGAGTCTTGCACAACAGCCTCAACCTCTCTAAACAGTTCTCTTTTAAAAAGCAAAGGAGATGTGTTGAAAAATAATAACAGACTTCATTCTGTTGCACTGCTTTATTTTTGTATCAGACTGGTAAGACTGTTTGGAAAGGAGGGGAAGAAGACACCCTTAGAAACCTTTGGTTTCTATCCATGCCATCACTCTTGCTATTTTTCATGCAAATTTATTAAAATTAACGTGATGGTGGAAAGAGGCTTTAATTCTATTTTCTTCTTTTCTAAATTGCGTAATATAAAAGAAATAAAGTCCTAGGTTTTTCCTCAAGAAAAAAAAATGTAGAAAAACGAAACAATGCAATAGCTAGATTCATTCCCACAACATAATACTTTATTACCTTCAACCTGCTAAATTAATATACATTGTATTCTAAATTGGCAAGCTGACCTATTTGTTTAACCAATGCTAAAAATCAACACCAATCCTTACATCTTATCATTTATAGGAAGAAAAAACAAAGACTTGTTCTATCCACTGGATCTGATTCCCCCAAAGGCCTTTTATATCTTCAGTCATTCTATCTATCGAAATTTATCACTTTGCCTTTAGCTTAGCAGCTAGAGAACTGACGCAAGCACAATTGGAGAAACGTGTATTTAAAAATATATTATCCCAGTTAGTTTGTGTCTCTTTTACCCTTGGTAATAGATCTTAAATCTGACAAAATAGTAAAAGCTATTGCATTTCAGCATCCTGCTTGGCTGCTGTTGAATAGCAGTATTTTAAAGTGTTTTTCACTTGTTTGTTTTTCAGGTTTTGCTGGCAGTTTTGCAAACTTTGCTGAATTGAACTAAAGGTACAAGCAAAAGAGAAGTTGTGATATTATTGCCCAAAGTGTAAAGAAAGCCAAATATTTTCAAATGCTCAAGCACTCTGCAAAGCAGTTGAGTCCAAGATAACCAGCCTGTGCTCCTATAGATTAATAGTTGAAGAAAATCAAATGTACATTTATTTTGAATAATGAAGTATACTCTTATTTTAAATTCAACCTTGATTGCAAAAGCAAGTTAAAAACCCATAAAGTTTCTTGTGCGGATTACTCTATTCACTACTTTTGTTTAATATTATTATTAACTATTTACCTGCCTTCAGTTTGGAAAAGCACTCAATATGACTTACAACCATTTTTTAAAATGCACAAAATGAAGTTAATGAATAGTATATTCTAATCTGGAATATCAATTTATATTCTTACAACCTTTTGAAAAGCAGATTAACTAATATTGCTGCATCCATGTGTATAGTTTTATTAAATAGTCAGAGCATGACCTTGTAGAAAATTAATTATCAATTTGAATAAGGCCATCAAGATTAATGAATTATATTTATAGAAACTAGATCTGGCAGGAAAGAAAGCAGATGATCATAAGGAATAATGTTGAAATTAAAATTCAAAAATAGACTGTACTATTCATACTATTGATGAATTTCATGACTAAAAGGTTTTGCTTTTAAGTGAAGAGTTTGTTGTTTTTCCTCAGAAACTTTATAAAGTTTACAAATAATTTAAATTTGTCAGGTGACTTGGCTATGGACATTATTGCTTTTTACAGTTTTAAACAATGGTATAAGGAGGGCTAGGTTAGACTGAATATTTATTTTTACCGAATTCTTAATACTATACTATTTTTTTAATCCTTGTTTAAGTTATACATTTAAAAAAATATCAGTAACGCAGAACTGATTTAATATGAATATTCTATTAATACTTCCTATGGGAATAGTTCAATTCAGCACGACCACCAATCTCCTGGCAAAGTCAAATCCCATTTATTGGATTTTTAATTTTTAATTACTGTGCAAGTTGGGAAAAGGAATGACTGGTTTCAATCACTGAGGTTAGGTAGCTCAAAAGAGTATATGATATGCCAGTGGAATCCCCAGAACCCAATCAATTCACTTTGGGTATCTCCATGTGTCTCTAAACAATGCCAGTGCTATAGCTCTCTTTCCCGTCCTATCCCCCATCTATAGCCCTTGCTATAATTAATAAGTACTACACTATATTCATTGCATATACCTGTTAAGTAGCAAGTACATTCTCATACAGGAATGAGATTTCAATGAGCTTTTTGGTTGCTTTGAATTCATTTTCTAATATAATGAGCATTCTTCTGTTCACACAATACAGTATGATGTATTTAAAAAGTGTTTCTTTCTCTATTATTCTTGCATAAATTAACACATTACCTTAAAAGCTGCTGAGAAACATAGAATCTTCCCATAATGAGATCAGCAAGACTTGCTTCAGGATCTAGTTTACTATGATGAATGCATAGGTTTCCAGTGCCAGCAGAACACATATTTCTAAGATTGATGTACTCATTTCTTATGCTGCATATTGATTCACTTAGATGAGATGTAATAGTTCCACTCCAATTGGCATTGGTTGGCCAGCCACTGGAGAGTGGTACACCTGTTTAGATTTAGGGAGAGAAAAGAAAAACTGCCAGCAAAATGAAGATAGGTCCTAATGGAATAACAAAAGCCTGAGAAAGGGATTCCTATAAGCAAAAAGGATGAAACGGGGCAGAAAAGATATGAAAAGGTATTTATAGTCATCTTTAGCTACAGTTAAAAATTATAAAGATTTAAAATTACTTTCTTTGTCCTCTGTCATCAGTGAGAAATAAACAGAATTTTGAACTTAATAAATTTCAGAAATTTGGCTGCAATGTTAATCAATAAGCAATGACTAAGCTTCATTATATTCAAGGAAACCTATGTGGGATGGAGCCGTTAGAGGAATGTAATCTATAATAGGAATGAATATGGTGGTTAGTTCTTATTAAAAGGTAATAATAATGCCCTTATTTTGATTGAACTGGATTCAATCACAAAATGTATTTATTTATTCCTTATAGTTATATATAGAACATTATAACTTATATCTATTTATTTAATATACATCTACTCTTACAGCTTTGTATATTTGCTTAGTATATTCTTAACATATTATTAACAAATAGAGGTAAGATATAATGCTCTCAGGAGAAAATTAATATATTTTAGCATGGTTGCAAAAGTAAAATGACTGTACAATAATAGCATTTGGAACAGTATTCATCTCAGTGTTGCAAATTACAGGATAATTGGAAATTGCAGTGTTAAAACTGCTTTATATAGTTATAAAAGATACATATTTATTTCTTTACATAAATGCATATCTAGACAGTGAATATTTCTTCTTGTTACATTAATCCTAAAACACAATTTTATACATGTACTACTAAAAGTGTTGATGTTTATGATCTACATTGTGAACATTAGCGGCAACTATGCTCCGAGATAAGTCTGCGTGTACTCAGTATGCGTTCCCAACTGGCACCTTTGCAATGTGATAGACTGAAATACATATTTTGGAAACTATGTGAATATACTTTAAAAAAAAAGTTTTAAAAACAAGAGTAAAAACAGAATAAGTAGGAAAAAAGAGTGAAGAACAAGTTTGGTCTAGTGGTTAATGCACCAGATTAGAAAGTGGGAGATTATGAGCTCTAGTCCCACTTTAGCCATGAAAGCCAACTGGAAGACCTTGGCCCAATCACTCTCTCTCAGCCGAGCTCAGCTCACAGGGATGTTGTTATGAAGAAAATAGGAGCAGGAAGGTGAGTTGGATATGTTCACTGCCTTGAATTATTTGTAAAAATAAAAAGGTGGGGTACAAATAAACAAATAAAAGAAGAAATAATGAGCAAAAAGAAAAAAAAGAAAACAAATAGAAAAGGAAGGAAAAATACATATAAAGAAGCAGTATCTGATCTTCTTTACAGAGTGATATGTACATTTGTAGATTTACCTCTTTCTCTAAAGTTACAACATGACTCTATTCTTTCTATAATGTATGCAATGTCACCATCAAAACTATATGTCATAGAGTTTTTTTTCTGCATTTCCCACATAAATTTGAAATATTTTTATACATCTTTCATACTTTTCTGGTGCCATATTGTATATTATTTTATATTTAAAAACCTTCCTTAAGATTATATAGTGTCTAGTTTCTTCATCTTCACAGAATCATAGAATTAGAACCATAGAATTATAGGATTGGGATGAATCTTGGATCTCTTTTAGTTCAACCCCCTGCCCAGGCCAGAATTTCTTATGCCTTCTGGACAAATAGTTGTCCAATCTTTTCTTGAAAACCTACAGTGATGTAACACTCACAACTCCAGAAAGCAAGCTGTTCCACAGCTTAATATTTCTGTCAGGAAATTCCTCCTTATTTCCAGGTTGGATTTCATTTTGACAAGTTTCCACCCATTACTTCTTGTCCTATTCTCAGGTGCTATGGAGAATAAATTTTGTTAACATAGAACTGCTATGTCTACTGAAATGAATCCTGAAGATTTGCCCTACACAACACATACATATATCTTCCTGGAGCTTCATTTTAGAAAAATGAGCATGCGCAGGAT
>JANHFL010008541.1:204487-217191 GCA_032468155.1 Oxyrhabdium leporinum
AAACAAACCCAGATAAAACGATTGCTGTTCTATTTTTTATTTTTAATGTTTAAGTTAATGGGACATCATACCCAGTGTAAGATTAGAAATTCCTCAGTTAAAACAAATTGATGGTGCTAAGTGATTCTATTTGATAATGCAATCCATCTCTAAACAATGTTTTATTAACACAAATGTTGGCCTTTAGGATAAATAAACTTAAGTGTCAATGTTCTGGATTTAAAAAAAATATAGGCTCATAGTTCATATTCCATTTTGTATTTTTACATATCTCGGCATCTTTAATTACAGTGGAATTGATGTAGCAGCAATAAGCTGCAAGGTCTCATTTTTTCAGGAACATTCAGAGCAGTTTATCATTAATTACAGAATACTTAGCATGAAAATAAAATTTACTAGAACTTAGCCTATCTAAACCAAGAATACATAACTGGCTATCTTCATCTGCTTGCTATTTTATTATTAAGAAGGGAGAGATAGGAAAATGCAAGCCAAGTCTTGCATGCTTAAAGATGTGCTAACGTACAGCAAAGGTCAGTGACTATGATAATATGAATTGTCCTTGAGATTCATTTATTGATATATTCTCCACTAATCGCTATGATTTATGATAATGCAGGGCATGGTAGAAGTCCACAAAGTGATGTTCTGATGCATGTTTAATTAAAAAAAAATCAATAAAGCTTGCACAGGAGCAGAGCTTGAGAATCTGTACTCCCATAAATCTATAATAATGCAAGCTTCAGATATGCATATGTGCTTAAAAGTAAAACTGTAACCTCCTAGAGGCATTCTGTCACAAATGTATTAGGACTGAGCACCCTAAACACCAAGTCTTTGTTTAGCTTTAACAAGTTTTAGTCAAAACTCGGGTCTAGGCAGCACTTTCATGTATACCAACAGATTAAAAGAACATTCTGAATAAAACAACTAGTTCAACAAGGTTTGGTAGTTTGGGGTCAATGAACCACTTTTATATGGATCCCAGATCTCTTAAAGATTGCCTATAATATTCAGTGGCAAAATGGAGAATAATATACCATTTATTTTTGTTGAATATAAAGAAGAAGATGAGGGAAAAATAAAGAAAATTATATACATTTTTGTGGGTTTGTGGTATAACCTCAGATATATACATGGGGCAAGCAAGAGTCCAGATTTCATAGTTGGGTACTATGTTGGTTAGAATCAAAGAAAAAAGTACAAATGAGGCTCCTTTACAGAGAAAAATCAAGGAATAGGAAAAGATAAAAGTTGAAAAAAAATTTCAGTTTCAGTTTCAGCCAGCAGCTCAACATCAATCTCAAGGTTTTAGGAGAATTCATTTCCTAATGCTAAGTGACACTATTTAAGCTTTCACAAAGTGTTTAGGGACAATGTTTCTCTCACTAACATTTTTTTTTAAATCCTCCAAAAGGAATCCAAATCAATCTCAAAAAAAGAGATAAAAAGGCTCAAAAAGCTTAACTTATCCCCTTTCCCTTTTAATAGGCCATCAAATCTTCTACAGCCTTTGTCTACCAATGACACTAACAACACAACAAGAACCTGTATAACAAAATGTTATTAGCAACTGACTAACATTGACATTTGAATTTTTCTCTACATTGTTTACTGGAATTGTCATGAGTTTAGACTACTCAGCAGCTGTACAATTACAAACTATGTTCCTGCTTCATTTGTTGTTGTTCTTGTTCTTGTTATTCTTGTTGTTTTTACCTACCGTTCTCCTACAGTCTCTCTCTCTTTCTCCTTTTCTTTATTTATTTTTATATCATAAAGATTCATGTTAGATTTGCATTTGTAAGACAGATTTCCAATGGGAATTCCAGAATTTGTACATTTTCACATCAAAATAATCACATGAGTTATTAACCAGCCACTTAACATGTGTTGATGGTGCACTATTCTCTGGCAATAATGCCTTCCAATAATAGCAATACCACCAGCCAGGGATTCTGCTAAACTGGCAGCTAAAGCTTCATTTACATAAAAGGACTTCCTCTGGAAGCTCTGCACTGTAGTGGATCACCATCTACACACAGAAAATGATGGAGAGAAGCTGAGTGATTAGTCAAATTATTTAGAAGTCCACCTATTGCCCCAGTCTGCCTGTATCCTTAAGACATCAATAAGTTATGTCCTTCTATGAGTGTATTACATTTCAGTGATTAATTTGTATTCCTTGGCAAGTTATGAACATGTTTTCACTGGAATTGAAAACAAAAACCATTTCCTTATAGTTTAGAAAGATGCTAAAATATGTTATTTAACCACCCTTTAAATGTTTTAATTCATTGCCACTGTTATGTATTAAATGGAGGAAATGCAATTTAATAGGATATAGTTTGAGTTGATTTTATAGTGCTTCAATGTAATTACAGGTATCAATGCTGCATCATCCCATTTCCTTTATAATGACATCTTGGAGCAGCTGATCAGATTGTTTTTATTATTATTTTATTTTATTTTATTTTGCAGTTTGAAATGTTGGAACTCCATTAATGGCTTCCTCATTCTCAGGGTTAGTTCATATGTTACAAAGTTAACAGGTACAATTTGTGTGTGTGTGTGTGTGTATGTGTTTACAAAAGTATACATATTGCCCACCAATGTGTCATGATTATTTGATAAGAAAAATTTCTCCTGTTAAATAACATTTTGACAATAAAGACATATAATAAAAGCAAATACTGCCAAAAAGCCATTTTCCATCTTCTTGTTTTAACAGCCAGGGTCAAGGGTATCAGCATATTTCCTGATGACATTTCCTTGCCTAAATTTATTGGAACTCACTACTGTGAAGATTTTAGTTACAATGTACCAAAATCCTTTTTTATCTGAAGCTTCCTTTTCTTTAGGTGTCTCTTTAGCCTTTACTATCTTCTGTTTACACGAACATATATTGCTTCTTTTGTATGCTGGCAGGAATTCAAAACCATTCAAACATTCAAAGAGCATCTTTTTAAAGGCATACACATGAAATTTTAGGCATAACTTGCTTTTGTGATAGTGTGCTTTATTGGGGGGGTGTATTCTTAGGACAAAAGGCATACATTTGGAACTTTGTTATCTTACATCTTACCTCAGCAAACATCTCATAAGAGCTCATTTTATTCAGGATTTAAAATCAATTAATGAACACTTCACTATAAGATAGCAAATAGAGATAACTAATGGAATTTGGAAGTGCAATTTTACAGTTGAGTGTAAAGAAATCTATAACAATTTTGTCTTTAATTCAAGATATTATACTAGTTTGGGAAAGGAACAAGAAGAAACAGTTGTTTTTTTGTTGGTGTTTCTGTAAGAAATAAATGAAGGTTGTGACTTTGTGCCGTGCTTAATGTAATCAGATCTGGGCTGCAAAATTCTAGATCCTGTTACGTGTCAATAAAAGGATAGAGAAAACTAGTCCTTGCACCCATCTAATGACCAATTGCAACCCCAAGCCAGGATTTGAATGTGTATTCAAATATGCATATTCAGGTATGTCTCTGCCTGAAAGCAACCTAACAGATTTACAACAATTGCAAGCTTATTGAGGCCCAAAAGAAAAAGTCAAAGGATTTTGGCAATGACTAGACTAGTCCTATTTCCTCTGGTAAGAAAGAGTGATGTTTTATTAGATCAAACAAAAGAGGCAGAAAATTATGAAGGAAACAACTTTCCATAAGGAAAACACTGAAAGAAAGGAAAAAGCAAGAATAGCAACTGGAAACAATAAACACAGAAGACGGTCAGTATTTCTGAAACTTAGTCATCAGCCTTATGAATGAAATAGACTCTCAATGTTAATGTGTGGGGAGGGGGAGGACAATACCTTACAACAGGAAACAGACCTGTCCAGATGGGATGCAAGTCAATGATTTGCTAGGCAAACAAGGTTTGCAGAAATGAGCAAGATAATCCCAAAGGTCCTTTCTCAAGAGGCAACTGGACTTTTTTGTTTTTCTTTGAAGATGTTTCACTTTCTCATCCAAGAATCTTCTACAGCTCTGACTGGATGGTGGAGAATGGAAAGATTTTATATTCCTTGTAGACAGCTTGTCATTTGCATTCATTTAGAGAGTCATTGAAGTTGTTTGGAGATTTATCTGCATCCTCAGAGTTACCTGAGTAGTGCAAATGGGTGTGGAACTTCTGGCAACTGCAGAAAGATCTGTGTTGTAGACTGGAAATAGATTATGTCGTATACATCCCACTCTGTTGAGAGAGACCTGTTCAATTTTGACATTGATGGCCTTTTTAACCCCTCTTTCAAATGAGAGGTTTTCTCTGTCCAAAATGTGGACTTTGCTGTCTTCAAAATGGTGACCTTTTAAATGCAGATGGGCTGCTGAATCTTTCCATTCTCACCATCCAGTCAAACCTGAAGAAGCTTATTGGATGAGAAGTGAAACATCTTCAAAGAAAAGCAAGAAAGTCAAGTTGCCTCTTGGAAAAGCACCTTTGGGATGACCATGACCTGGATGAGAATCTCCATAGACATTGATCAAGGTAATAGTCTGACTTACGGTACATTAATAATTAACTTCTAGAACAAGATGGGTTCATAAGTATTGTACTGATTTTTGCCTCTATCTTATCAAGGTTGGTGATAAAAATATTGAAAGGCCCCAAAGAAAGAGTGGTGTTATTGTAAAAGGAAATAAAGATGGTACTGCAATAGGGCTTGTTAAGCCACTCAGTAAAAAACAAAAACAAATCAGCAATAACATTGGTCTGTAGAATTTTTGGTATTTGTTTCCTATGTACAGGGATGGGCTGCTGGGGGTTCGCAAGGGTTCGGCCGATCCTCTATCTAAGATTCTGCACAGTTCGGCGAACCCACAAATCCCACTCCTGGCTGACCCTACCCTGCCCAGCCCCACCTCCTGCCATTTCCATTTCATGCATTAGGCAGCCACAGATTCAGAAGCAGAAAGAAGCAGCTTGACTCCTTATAGGTATGTGAAGATCACTTCAGTCTTGTTATTTTATTTCTAAGAATGCCTAGTTTATTCAAATAGCAAAAGTATTTAAAAGCACAGTATGGTAGCTTTGCAAGAACAAAAGGCTGGCTCAGTCCTTAACAAAGGTGGGAGGAAACTCAGCTCTGTCTCCATGTTATATTTCTCTTTTAGGGACAATATTCTGCCTCTGTAATATTTCCTAAAATATTTCATTCTTCTAGGAGAGGGCTGGGTGCTAACTTCCAACACTACCATATTGGGCTTTTAAATACTTTGAAAAGGCCCATGTTACACTCAAAATGGCAGCCTTGTCCTACTTGAAATTCCATGCTTAAACCATTCATAAAAATTGATGGTTTTTTTTTAAAAAAAGGCCTGCAACATGGGAAAATAAACAAGAGAAAATAATATAGATTTTACATGTTTTTTACTATTGATAAAAGTAACTGGTTTCAATATGTATACGGTCATTCCAAAATATATTTAATCTCGATAGAAGGCAGAATGAGCCAGAATGTGAGCGACAATTTTTTGTTCCAGATGTAACAGTTGGTGGCCGTTATTATATGGAAAATCCATTACAGTTAATCCTCAACTCATGAAAACCACTGACTAAAATTTCCATTGCTAACCAAGACAGTTTTAAGTGACTTTTGCCCTATTTTATGACTATTTTTGCCACAGTTGTTAAGTGAATCACCACAGTTGTTTAGTTAGTAACATGATTGTTAAGTGAATTTGGTTTTGCATTGACTTTGCTTGTTAGAGACTCACAAAAAGTGAGATATACATGACTCCGGGACAGTACAACTGTGTCATAAATACAGGCCAGTTGCCAAGCATCTGAATTTGAACA
The DNA here is from genome assembly GCA_032468155.1 of Oxyrhabdium leporinum. Classification (NCBI taxonomy): domain Eukaryota; kingdom Metazoa; phylum Chordata; class Lepidosauria; order Squamata; family Cyclocoridae; genus Oxyrhabdium; species Oxyrhabdium leporinum. The sequence goes on from JANHFL010008541.1 coordinate 210,299, forward strand.
TATGACTATGTGGATGCTGCTACAGTTGTAAATGTGAAAAATGGTCATAAGTCTCTTTTTTCAGTGCTGTTGTAACTTCAAACGGTCACTAAATGAATGGTTGTAAGTTGAGGAATCCCTATATTTCAGATACTCTCAAGAGTGGTTTCAATTTTAGGCACGGGTGGGCTTCAAAAATTTTAGCAATGGGTTAGCTGCCAAGTTGCTGGGTGGGCATGGCCATGGTGGGCATGGACTAGTTGGCCTCCTGCACCATGGCGGGGGGGGGGCATTTTCACCCTCCAGAGGCTTTCCTTGTGCCTCTGGGAGAGCAAAAATGGCTTTCCCAGTTCCAGAAGCTCTCTGGAGGCCGGAAACAGGCCCATTCCCAAACTTCTGAGAGGCCCCAAGCCTCCGTGTGCACCCTGCACTTACCTGCCTCCAAAATGGACTGCGTGGGGACTCCTGGGAGGGGTGGGGTGGGCGGGCCAGCCAGGAGTGGGATTTGGCAGTTCATTGAACCACACAGAACTTCACTACAGGTTCGTCCGAACCTGTGTGAATCTGTAGCAGCCCACCCCTGATTCTAGGCTAGCAACCTGCACAAAATGCTAAAAAATTATAATATTTATGTAGTTACTTACCAAGCACATCTAAATTATATTAAAGTAAACAAATATCTTTATAATCCCCAAGGCATTTCACAACTTTTGAGCACCCCTAGATCATGCTAGTATGTGGGGCATATTAAAACTAATGGGTATGCAAGATCACCTAATTATTCTTCTGAATAATCTTTACAATTAACAGGAAGCCAGCATAAGAACTAAATCTGGAGAAACAGAGTGTCTCAGAATGGGGTTGAGACTGAGAAGCATGTATATTCAATAATCTCTTTACACTATGCAGTGAATATAAGCAGGGCAGAATGGAAAAAAACATGACAGATGGAATTAAACCCAGAATTTGGAATATAACAATTTGAGATATGCAGATGATACCATTTTCTCAGCCAAAAGTTAAAAAAAGACTTAGAAGAACTTATTATGAGGGGGAAAAAGAGGACAGTGAAAAAATCAGGTTAATGTTTACTATTAGAAAACCATGATAATATTTTATTCGTCTTTCACAAGACAATTTTTGTTGTTGTTAACTAATACGTTCATTAATTACTAATCAGGAAATTGGAGTATTAGCTACAGTTATATGTATGCTTCTGATTTTCTTATACCAAATAGAAAAATATTCAAAATTGAAAAGTACTCTGATATAAGAGAAGGGATAGTGAACCCTTTGATGATAACTTTGATTTCTCTTCCCATATTGCTTTCAGAATCAGACATGGAACTAGATACTAATGAAGAGGAAAATGTTATTTGAATTTACAGTCGAACACTAAAGAGAGACAAAAACTTTTTCTAATGTTTTTCCAATGAATACACATGTATGGTTCAAGATCATCCTGACTGGGAAGAAAAAACAATTGTAGCAGCTTTTAAACTAATGATACAATGCCATGGATAATTTCCCTTAAGTAGCTTAGAGATGTGAGTGAATGAATCATATATCATTTCAGGAAGCAATTTTCCTCAATGAGTTCTACTTGCTGGATATCACAATGCATTTCAGATGGCGTAAAAGGTTTCATTTGAAATATGTCTCTGAAACTAGCTTAGATACAAAGCCTAAATGTGTGTACAGGTATCTTATGGCACTTGCCTTTTAGGTGTACCTTTGTACAGGAAGCAAATTGTTGCTTGGAGAATTTATCCCATAGCATAAGTGGATTTCAACAATTCTCCACAGATACTGTTACTATCCCAATGGAGATCTTGATCTTCCTAGTGTGTTGTACAAGTTCTAAAAATATTTTAATGTACAAGAAATATGTCGTAAAGCACTTCATTAGATTACAGCATTGTAATTTTTCAAAGAAAAAAGAACTGAAAAACAAATTTTTTTACCAAGTTACCAAGATCTTCTTAGGGAAAATAGAGCAATTTGAAGTTTTCTTACATTTCAGTTTGTATTAGCATGTACATTTACGTTTGTTATTAGGAAGACTAACATGGAGTATACTGAGCTAAGGTTTGTAAAAATATTTTGGCATTGTTATGTCACAGAATTAAGTTATCTATTAGGATTGACCAACCTTTCTTGGCCCTAGGCTACTAGTATATTCTGGCATGTTGTAATCCTAAGGGTATATAGTATACAAACTATATACATTTGGTTTTGTGTGGCATGTTCAGATTTAAAAGTAGGCGTAGATGTATCAAATCTCTGAGATGTATGAAGTTCTAATTCTAAAAAATATGCTACTGAAATTTGACAGTGCACCGCAAGGCTTCCAATTTTCAGCAGCAATATAAGAAGAAGCCTGGAATGAACACAGCAATGCCACACTACCCAGCTTAATACATATGAACAGGATTTGAAATGTAATGAAATGTGGGAGATACTACATCCATATGCATCCCATGAGAGAAAGAGAGAAGTAGACATTAATGTGTTGTAAGTACACCCCATTCAGAGAATTGTGGGAACTCACAGATCTTTATGTCTTTCATCACAGCATCTCTTCTGGGATAGAAGCCAAAAGAAAAGGAGAAGTTTCTAATGCATCTTTGAGATCCCAGCAGAATGTATGAAACTGCCACACCATGAAATGGAAAATTGGTCTGTCTGGCTTATTCATTACCCAGGGTGCAGTTGATCTATATATGCCAGGCTGGTCTTCAGCTTGTAAATGCTATGACTGAAAACTTCTACATTCTGAATGTATATTTTATCACTGAGTTACAAACATTATGTTAAGATTCCTGAGTTGGTTACCATCTAGAAAAGATATAAAGTATACAATAATGTAATATAAAGCTCTTCTTCGGCATAAGCCTTGCTAAGTTTGGTTTCAAATGGGGGTTATACAATTGTTTGAAATGAATATAAATACATAAATTTAAGAAAAATCAAAACTGTATTGTACTAACCTTAATACCATAATAAAAAGTAAAGATTTTTTTACAAGAGACCAAATGATATGCCTAGGCTAGGGTTTTCAAGTCCTAAATGCAAGAGAAAAAGGCAAGTTCTTACCTTGTTTCCAAAAGGCAATATTATTGCATCAACCTGGCTTCCAGGCATTTGATCATGCAATCTGGAATTCTTCAGCAGACAAAGCCATCTACTATGGTCGCAGGGAATAACAGAATAACAGAGTTGGAACAGGACCTTGGAGGTCTTCTAGTCCAATCCCCTGCTCAAGAAAGATGCCATTTCAGACAAATGGTTGGTTTTCCAATCTCTTCTTAAAAACCTCCAGTGATGGAACACAAACAACTTTTGAAGGCAAGCCTTTCACTGTATAATGTATGTCCCTGTATAATGTACTTCTTTAGCTATGAGGGCTGAGGAAGGCCCTCCCTGTGGACATCTTTCTTTACTAGGTAAACCATTCTATTCCATGCTAAATGATGGAATGCTTTATTTCCAATGTTCTATGCAAGACACAAAGAACTATTTCTGAATAAATAGGTATAATGGTGGATACATGTGCAACAGAAGAGTTTTCACCCTAAACATTGTACTTGAAGCCTTTACTGTACCAGCTAAATGGTTGAAAATTTCCCTGATTTTGTCCATTTTCGCAGATAAAAATAGACTGATTAACTGTGAGGGCAGAAAGGGTTATGAATGTGCATACACACTAATGCATACTGTATATACACATATATTGAAGAACCTCTAGTTTCAAGCTGTCACTGTGGGGCTGCAGTACAATCTAATTATTAAAGATGATTGCAGCTAGCCCTGCATTCAATCTGCTGCATTGGCAAATTCACTTGATGAGAGAGGATAATGTTTCCAGGCTTTTGGTCACTTCTGACTGAGTAAAGCCAGAGAAAACTATGGATGGACATGAAGATTCAGAAATCCTGTAATGTAAGGAAGCTTTATTTCATTTTTCTTTATTTTTTTTAACATTCAGCTTCTTGCAGGAATTACTGATACAAAGGCTTTATTAAAAGTTGATGCTAATCTATTTTTTTAGGGTCAGAGGATCTCAGTCATTTTGTACTGGAGGAAGGCAGTGAACTTCAACAGCAGTCTCTAACTAACAAAATAGAACAAGGACAACACCACAATGCAAAACTGATAGATGGCTTGCTAGACACTTCTCCATCTGTTGTGTTTTTTCCTACCAAGATTAGTTCCATTCACTGCCTACGCCCATGCAAGCTAGTAGATTCTGTGGTAGATAGAACTTGGAAGATATTCTCTTTACTTCCACTCAGTCACAGCTTTCAAACATTATGTACTAATGGCATATTATGCCTGTCTGTCAGAGAAAAACTTCACTGAGCTCAGGAAAATTTCTTTCTAGGAAAAAAAGCCCACTGAGTTTCTACTTCATTATGTTTGGATCAAAACAGCGATGGCTTCTGAGTTTGGCTTCTTAACTTATTCATGCCAGTCAGCTGCATCCACAAACATCCCTAGTGACATGAACAGATACCAGAAATAGTAATATAGTATGGATTAGCATGTGTGTTCATAATAAGCATTAAAAATATTTTTACATTGGAACAAAATATGAAATGAACTGATCTAAAATTTGAATCGAACCATATAAGGCAACATCCTTTCCCATTCTGCTCTGTTAAATATGCTTAGGAAGTCAGATTGGCATTTAAATCTGCTTGTACATTCAAGTTTCCTTCTACTAGTGGTGAGCACAGTGGTGCAGTAGAGTACTGCAGGCTACTTCTGCTGACTGTCTGCTGCCTGCAAGTTGGCAGGTCAAATCCCACCAGGCTCAAGGTTGACTCAGCTTTCCATCCTTCCAAGGTGGGTAAAATGAGGACCCAGATTGTTGGGGGCAATATGCTGACTCTGTAAACGCTTAGGGAGGGCTGTAAAACACTTTGAAGTGGTATATAAGTCTAAGTGCTATTGCTATTTGATTGAACATTATGCTTTCTGCAACCAGCTTATTGTACAGTCTAGCTTTCACATTCTGAAATCACTATAAGCAAGAAAAAGAGAAAAGAAAAAGAAGACAAGAGAAAAGAAAAGGCAATAATTTCTGATATCTTTGATGCAGCAGAATAAATAGCCTCAACTTTTTGCTTTACATTTCTGATATATACAAATAACAAAGTTAATCTATTCATCAAAACCTAAGACCAAATTTTCTTTTTTTTTCTCCTGCCTCTAGCATAAGATCCAGAACTTGTTTCCTAGTGGAAACAAAATTAAATAAGTTCTTCTCTTTAATTAAAATAGTTACTGCAGCTTTGCCATCTCTCCCAACTCAGTACTTTTTCTGATATTGATGATACTATAGACAAAGTCACAATTAATACAGGGAAGAAACATTGATGGGGCTCTTCTGGAATGAAATACTCCATTGCATCCATAACCATGTTTGTTCTTCAGCTGTTATCTTTTACTTGCACCCTGCCTGAGACATCCTTCATAAGAACAAAGGGTTAATTATGCAATGGGTTCATGCCATGCAACAATATTTATTTATTTACTTAGTTATTTAAATTATTTATATATTATTCACATTTTTGAACCACTCATTTAACTTAGAGTGGAATGCTGGGCATTGTACAATAAAATATTAAAATATGGATGATTCAACACTAAACATTAGTTAAAAAGCAAAGGGGGACTCTTGGAATACCAGCCAGCCTCATTGCTGTATGCTCATCTATACTTTCCACATGAGTCCACAAAGCCATGTTTTGACTCCTTTCAGAAAGCCAGGAGAGTAGGGGCCGGCCTCATCTCCACAGGGCACGTGGCAATGACAGAAAAGGCTGTCTTCCTTGATATTGCCAGTCGTGGTTCTTTAACAGTGATAATTTGTATGCATTTAGGATAAAACAATTGTGGGTAATAAGATAATACAAAAGACAGGTAAGTTAAGAGCTTTTGCAGGTGATTTGGTGGTGTTTGGGAAAGATTCTTTAAACTGACTTGAATTATTAATGACTAAATTAAAAGATTTTGGTACATTAGCCAGCTTTAATATTACCAAACAGAAGACAAAGATGTTAACCAAAATATGAAGATAAGAAGATCAAACAGAAATGATGAATAAAACAGGTTTTAAGATTGAGAAGAAGGTAAAAAACACTTGGGTATTACTATGTCAGATATAAATTGTATGTTATTTCAACATAACTTTCTGAAGACATAGAATAAAATTTAAAAGGATATGTTAAATGGATTAAAGTACAATTGTCATTGTTGGGAAGAATTTCTGTGATTAAGATGACTGTTTTACCTAGAATGTAACTCTGTTGCAGACAATATCTGCTTTGACAACTGATGTACCTTTTAAGCAACAGCAGAATGATATATTGAAATTTGTGTAGCAGGGAAAAATATAAGATGAAATGGAAAGATAAGAATTGCATGTACCAGATTTGAAATTATATTTTGCTGCTTGCTGTTTAATTTAGGTGAAAGAGTAGGTGTTGCTGAGAATTAGCAGGCTTTTGGTCTTAAAAAGACATGATCTAAGATTTGGGAAACTTTGGTATGACAAAGCTAAGGTTAATACAGATTTTAAAAATCATTATGTCAGGAAGGCTACCCATTGCATGGAGTAAAAACAAATCTAGGCTGTGGCCCTTTGTGTCTTTCAGCACAAAGAGCATTATGTATATGAGAATTGCTATGTAAACATATATGATTAATTCATTGTGATCTGAATTAATTCGTTAAGAGCTGCAGTGGCACAGTGGTTAGAATGCAGTACTGCAGGCTCCTTCTGCTGATCACTGGCTGCCATTAGTTTGGCAGTTCAGGTCTCACCAGCTCAAGGTTGAATCAGCCTTCCATCCTTCCGAGGTCAGTAAAATGAGGACCCAGATTGTTGGGGGCAATATGCTGACTCT
>JANHFL010008541.1:235870-261542 GCA_032468155.1 Oxyrhabdium leporinum
TGACTGGATGGACATGGTCAACTGGATGGTCATGGTCAACTGGGTGGGTGTGGCCAGCTTGACACCACTCCCCAAACTGCTGGCATGTTTCTTCTTTGCATTGGGTAGACCGGGCCGAAGCCATGCTGGCCTGATCTTTCCTCTTTGCATTGGGTAGAGCAGGATGGCCCCGTGAGCTTAACATCCCTGATCTAGACCTTCAAAATTAGTGACTAGACTAACAGAGTTTTGATACTCCAGTGAAGTATCAGGGTCTCCTAATTCCACAAACCTGCAATGCCATCTGGGTTCCCTTCTTAAATGATATTTAAATGAGAAGATTGTAGTCAACAGACAAATAGATTCAGTTGTCTGAAGCTAACCATTTCTATCAGTCTCTTTATAACTGAGCTGAATCATATTATGTAAGAATAGTCCATGAACATTTTCAAACAGCCAGCTTCCAAGTTCATAACTCAACAAAACATGGATTGCCTGGACTGACTATCTAGGGATGGGCATGTTTGTTTGTAGGTGACTTTTCAGTACAAAAACCAATCACCAGTTTTGGCAAATACAAGAACATAGAAATATATCAGGCATTGCTCGGTTATTAGACATTAATGGACACTCCTTCCCTTTCATAACGCATCTAGCCATAAATTATTTTCCTCTCAAAAGAATGAGATAAAACATCTAGCGTATTTTCTCTCTACCATAGTAGATATCTTCAAGTTTGAAGTTTCTGAATTTGTCCCTCTATTTAATCTCCTGTACTTGTAACTATGCAAGAGCTGGGAGTTGGAACAAATGAGCAAATATTTTTGTCACACAACAGAGTGAAATTACAGTCCTTTTTATGGCATTATTCACTACTTGAAAATGTTTGCCCAAAAGCTTGCCTCAGTAGAAGAAACCTGAGGCCAAATGTAAGTGTGATTGTGTTCCCTGATGAACAGGAAACTTTTTGAATGATTATGAACCACATCTGGTAGTGTCTCATGTCTCCCTTATAGATATCAAAATACTTAAAGGAATAGAGGTTGATTCCATCTTCTTAACGCTATTAACTACAAATATTTTTTTTTTCCAAAACAGCTTGCTAAACTGTTATCTTGGCACCACATAGCGAAGATAAAAGTTTCAACATGTAAATTCTTTAACATCCAAACAGACATTCAGTGCTTTAGGAATTTAGAATAGAACTCAGGAAATGATTCGAGATTACTATTCTAGCATCAGTTGCTGAAATATTTTTCTTCCAAACATTTTAACAGTGTATCAGAATAAATTGCAAAACTTCAGTTTTTGCCAGATCTGTATTTCTTTTTAGAGGCTGATCTTCAACACGTTTTCTAAAGAACAAGCTCTCACCTCAACCCAGAACATCACTTCACAAAGAGAAGCTTTGAATTTTAGCTTTCCCTGACATGATATGTATATTTTGAGACTGGGGAATATCTACCAAAAGCAGTCCTTGATCAAGGATCATTTGACACCTGGAGAGAAAAGAATGGAAAATAAGGACAACTGGATCAGATTGACAGATCAAAAGGGGCCTAAATATAGAGAACAGTTCAGTGTGGCAATTTTGCCTATGGCATCCTTCATATATTTCTTCTTTTTTTAATGATACCGATTTTGAAATACACAATTCCTCATTGTCAGAACATTGTATAACACCAAAGGAATTCTCTTTTCATACCCTGCACATTATTTTAGTAATAGTATACATTTGCTGTTCCTAACCATATTCAGATATGTGTGCAAACATCTTTATCCCCCCCCAAAAAAAAAACCCTCCTGTCCTATTCTGTCTTATTGCTTCTGAGTAATAAAATTTGGGGATTTCCTCTTTTCTAGCCCAAATGTGGATCCTTTATAGCAGCCATTTAAAAATTGGAATGTTTTGAGCTTGAAATATTTCCACATTAATACTTGGTAGGTTTTGACTAAGATGTACACATCTTAAGTGGGGATTATTATTTTTGAGTCATGAAGTTGGTGCAGAACTTTCAAGGGATTGAATCTATGAGTTCTTGGTAGCATTTAAAAGAACATAATTTCTGACCTCATTCTAAATGGTATTTCTACCAAGAAATATCAATGTTTAAAATTTGTCTTCCCCTTGCTCATTGTCTTGCTATTTGGCAGACAGTTTAGGGACTTTCTGTTTTGACTGGTTTTTTTCTGTTTGTTTTTCTTCAACTGCTTTAAGGAAATTGAGATCAAACAGTGATCACAATGTGAGTTTGGTTATTTAAAATACAGGCACACAAAACTATGTTCAGCTGATGAGTCCAAATATTGTAGTCCAGAGCAGGAAACGTTGGTGTGGGATGTGGCATGGTTCAAATACAGATGTAAATCACAATGTACACCCACAAAATGTACCCAGAATATATTCCTTCCAATGACCGAGAAATTGAATGTGTTTTCCAGTGTGCATTTCCAAAACTAGTGTGGCTAGATTTGTATACAGTTTCCATGGCTTTTCATTCTTTTCAATTCAATGCAATTTTGGGCTTACAAGTTGTCTTTTTCATGAGCAGGGTAACTTTTCAGAAGTCAAAGAAAATGGGATCAAATCATGTGAAACCTTCCTAGAACATTCTCTTGGGAGAAGCAATTGGGCTGATTCCTCCATTCTAAGCCCCACCTTCTGGGTCACATGACCAGGCAGGTATTATATGCAGGGCTCCTTTTGTTTTCCTGTACACATGCATACAAGCACAAACAGTTCCAACCCAGGGGAGGCGTATCACAGATTGGCAACACATGTACTGTATATGTATGCATATCTTTGTATATATGTATGATTCAACCTACTTACATGCACAGATAACACATATGTTCTGATTTGGGAAAATGCATATAGACACACACAACACACACACACATACATACAGGGAGAGCAAGAGAGATACTATATTTCATTATCCTTCATCCAGCCTATAGTGAAAGTGATTGAAGCCGCCTCTGCTTTTCTTTATTCGTATTGGTTTTATCATTTTGTTGTCTTTATTCTTTTTTGTTGCTGTTTCCTTGTTCTTGTCCAGAATGCCAGAAGGAATGCAAGGACTCTTGAAAAGTTCAAATGTCAGCATGCAACACTTCAGGAACGCAGCATTTGTTCCTGACAGATGCCCCTCCCCACAGCAACTCCTTAAGTCTCATTCCCCAGGTGCGCCTTGTGAAGATGAGCAGGGCACTCTTCTCCCAAATAGCCTGCTCAGTCTGTGCTGTTCACACCTTCTCCCCACTCTCCAAGCTCTTGGATCAGGAGGGGGGTGGTCCTTGCTCCTTGCTTGAGCTCTGTCTCTCATTTTCATCCTGCCTCTGTTCCTCCCTGCCTACAATCTGTCCTAATCCTGAAAGTCCCTGGCCTTCCCCATTTTCTTCCGAAGATAATGAAGCCTCCTCCTCAATCTCTGTTGGTTCAGGTTCCAGCTCATCTTTCCCCACAGATTCAGGCTCTGACGGGGGCATGACACATGCAATGAAGTGGGACTACTTGGAAAAAAGGCTAGCAGAAGCCAGTAATGCTGGCTAGAAACCCTTTTACTTGTATTGTTCACCACATGCCAAGCTGAGACTCCAGTAAAGAGACCCGGTCTGCTTACAGTGTGGCCTCTTCTTTTGCTGGCTTGGTTTGGAACTGTGTCATCTATAATACTCTAGTCTCTCAGCTTTAGGTTATGATTTAAAATAACATGGTTACCTCAGGCTAGTGAGTATTACATTCTTCCGAAAGTCTGATTAGTGTCAATACTATCATGGTTCCAGGGTTCAACGGGGGTGGGGGAGGAAGATAAACCAGGACCAAGAATTAGGAGAATTAAAGTATAAATGGGAATTAGAAAACTGACTCTTAATTCTGAAGAAACAATGCAAGCAACATTTGTCTATATGCCAAATTATATCTATGCCTTAAAAAGCAGAGAGAAGGAACAATTGAAACAGCGTGGGTTTTTCTCCTGATCACAATTTCACAAGCATTCTTACCATGGTTATTAAGTGAATCACATGGTTGTTCAGCAAATTCCACAATTTTTAAGCAAATCAGGTTACCTCAATTGACTTTGCTTACTGGAAACCATCTGGGAAGGCCACAAATTGTGATCACATGACCACAGGATGTTGCAACTGGTCATAAACATCAGCTAGTTGCCAAATGCCCAAACTGTGATCATATGATTGTGGGAGTGTACCATGGTTGTTACTTCAAGCATAGGTTATAAATCACTTTTCCTGAGGCCTTTGTAACTTTGAACCATTGTTAAATGAAAAATTATAAAACAAGGATTACCATGGCAATTTAACAATATACAGACAGAAGTAGTTATTACTTAACTCACCTTATCTTAACCTGGGTAATCATTATCTTCTGTGAGAGATTGTTTTGCCTATACAAATATAGATCTCAAGTTACATGCTAACATTCAGTAGGTTTCTTGTATCTCCATGGAACAGACATAAATAATTACTGTATAGATCATGAGCAATTCAACTTTGTTTCAATACTTTGTTGCAAAACCAAACACTCCTTTTATCTGCTTTCAAAAAAGGATTATTATTAAATTCAAATAATACTATCTTTAATCTTTCCTGGAATACATTTTTCATATTCAAAATAAGAACAAAAAATTAATAAGGATATATATGCATCCCAAATGCTTTCCAGCTAATCTCTTTTTATTTCCCTTTTCCTTGGTATTTCAAGTAATATTTTTATGCTTCTCAAAATAAACAACTAAACAATGAGAGCTGGCTTGAATTATTATGATGACTTTGTTATTTAAACAAAACAATATGGTTTAATCATAAAGCAGCAGGATGTCCATCCTGATTCCAGCCCAGATGGGAAACACATGCTGGTCAAACAACCAATTAATTCATGCCCACAAAGCTGGTTTATTATTCAGTTATTTATTAATCAAATTTATATGGCCACTCATCTCAGGGAAATTTAATGTAGCATTGACAATATACTCCAACATAAATATATGGAGCCTTTTTTAATTGATTCAGCAAACTCCACTAAGCTAGCTCCAACTGAAATAGCAAAAATTGGACTCCTTGACTGTATTGGAAAACATACCATAACTCTCTGGAAAGGCTCATAGATCCAGGTTAAATCTACAACATTGCTATGTAAATAAGTTATGAAAGACCAATTCTTGAAGTTTCTAGAAAACCTTTCTGCCACAGAGATAATAACACTAAATTAGATAGGCCTGCTGACTGACCCGGGATAAAAAATTTCTTGCATTACAAAATAATCAGATTCATAAAGCAGTTACATCTTGTGGTTAGATTGTATTCCAATATGATATTTTGGTGTATTTAAGCCAGATAAATGTGCCCTGAACCATCATCACTGAGTCATGCAATACTGCAACATCACATAATGAAGTAAATAGGTGCAGAAGATTAGTTCTAGACAGATGGCTCTTAATGTTCTCAGTAAAAATACACACAAGAATTTAAAATGGAAAATCATGTTTAATATTATCATCATCCTATATAATTCTGTCCTTGAGGCTTGTCAGTTGTATACTAAGTGTCTTGTTTAGACGATATTTGAGATGATACACTATACAGTATTCCAGCTAACTGCTCAAGCTAGTAAACATAGTCCATATATTTTCATATAATGGTAAACCTTAAACTCTAAGACTACTTATGAAAGAAAGACAGACAGACAGACAGACAGACAGACAGACAGACAGACAGACAGACAGACAGACAGACAGACAGACAGACAGTTTGTCTGTTCATATCCAGCTGATTTCAGCTTGCTCTTAGCTCTTGAAAATAAGATTCATGACATGTAATTGTTTCTTTAAAAATATGTGAGTTAACCTATATAACTCTAAGAGGTATTCATTTGATGTGTAGAGCTTATACCAAATTTTGAATACTTATGTCAGTTGAAATATTGATGATCAATATAAGTCCTTTCCTATTTAACCTTTTACTTAACCTGCACTACTAAATATAAGAAAATGGCGAAAGTCTAATTTAAATAATGTAATTGAATCAACATTTCTCAATCACCATTTATGATATTGCCAAACTCGTGCAGTTCCTGATTTCGGTCCTTGTTCCTTATATCTTTCACAGCAAGTAGAATGTTTGACTTTTTTTTCAACCTCCTTTTTCTCTTACTTTTATAAAAATGGCACTAGTCTTAGTTTTGTTATCTATTTTATCCATAAAACCCCAATCATTCATATGGTCACATAATAATGAAAGAAGCATCTATGCTGAAAACTGATATTTAAGCTAACTCACTGCAAGATGTATCGAAACTTTTTTGTGATATCCATCTCTTCAGGCAAAAATTAATTGAGCCATAAAATTCCTGATCAATGACACCAATATTGATACTTGTTTGTAATATTTAAGTGCCAATGAATGTTTGAAGTCAGAAAGAAATCTTCAAGAACAGTTGTATTTAAGTTTACATGTTGTTTTTTTAACTTACAGTGAACACTTCCTTTAATACATTATTGTGCAAAAAAGAAAAGAATGTAAGAGCCTAAGCAGTAGTATCATGCTGTACCAGACCCCTAGCTCATCTGTCTGTTACCACAGTGGCTAACAAACTGCACAAGTCCTCTATTCTTAATGGAGATGGTCTTCAGAAGCAGTCATACTGCCATCAAGGCTGATAGCCAATGATCCCTACGATCTTCATGAATTGATCCAGCACTTTTTTGAAGCTAGCCAAGCTGGTAGCCATTACTACCCAAAATCAATTATAATGAGATATATAAAATAATAATACTTTAACATTGATGCATGTTGTTTTCCATAAAAATTAAGGAACAAATAAGTAATTATTTAAAAAATAAAAACATTTTGGCAGAGTGCCTGGTGATACTTACAGTAGGACACAGAAGTTTGAGAATCATTGCTCTAAAACAGGGGTTTCAAACTCGCATTGTCATATCAGTGTCACATGATGTATCACAACTTTTTTCCCTTTCACTAAACCGGGGTGGGTGTTGGCAGCGTGTGACACTTCTGGTCCATGGGCCATGAGTTTGACATCCCTGCTCTAAAAAGTAGTAAACGAGAAATTCAGTTTTGTGTTCCTTTTTTTTTGCCTGTAATTTCCTTCCAAATATGAAGTAGCAAATGAACTTGACTCTAATAACTTCTAATTATAGTGCTCAACCAATTATAAAGAAACCAATTCAGCCTACTATTCTGCTTTCTGCATTCCAGTTGGTGGGACAACATTAGGGGAAAAAAGATTTGGGCGGGTTTTTATTTTTTACACGTAAGTTATTAGTTAGCTGATTTTATTTTATGCACACAACATGATGGGAAGAAACAAAAAATTCACAGAAGAATCAAATTGTCAAATGCAGCCAACAACAAAAAGAAAACTTCATGCAGACTCAGCTATTTCTCCAGCTATTACTTAGTGTCTTTCTGAGTTTAATTCCTACTTTCTCCTATCCCTCGTATTATTGTGTACATCTGTCATCCATTCTTTCATGAAGAAAACCAGATGGATGGGTGTTTACTTGTTAAAACTTTGCAAGAGATGCAGCATACCACTCTTAATGTGATACATTTGGCTTGAACTGTTTTTCCTGGAGATTAATGAGGGTCAAATGACTACTTCATTTTTCAAATAACTAGGAACACCTGGGACCAGAAATTTAGTGGTCTGCCAACACATCCTGCTGTCTGCCAAGGCTTTCCATTTCTTATAAAGAAGCCATCTGATAACTTAGAAAACAACATCACTTCTTTTTTTTTAATTTTGAACTCATTTCTCTGAAATAGGATTTTGATGGAAATATTATGAGTTAATAATATGGCTAAACATTGAAATCCTAGTTGGAATAACTGTTTGCCTTAGTTTTTTAAAAGGCAAATAAAAGTTTTTAAAGCCTTCAATTAGCCAAATATATTTTCAATTCTGCAACCTTTGAGGTTTTGTTTTGTAATCAAAGCATGTTTCCATCCATGAAGTAAATAAAAGAGACATCTCTATTTCAGAAAAGGCAACATTTAAATTCCAGTTCAAGAACTGCATTTGTTTAGATTTACAAGCTGTTTTTAATTGGAATTTCTCCCCAAAGTAATGTTTAAAAATAAATATGCTAAGTTTTCTTTCATACTCTAACACATCAGCCACAGCCTTTAAAAATTCATGGTTAAATATATAAGGAACATATTGCAGAGTGGAAAGCTGTTAAAAGTACAAGTGAATCTTTTGCTACTCAAAATTTGTTGGAAGTAAAAAAGCAACAGGACCTGGCTCTCAGTTACTGAATTTTGGAGTTAGTTTTTAGATTCAGAGATACCTTGTAGTGTAAACAGAACTTGTAACATATGTCATATGAAGCCTGAGTATTATTGTTTAAAGGAGAAAGAGAAGCAGATGATATTGAAGAGTACTGGGCCTAAAACAGAACCTTGGGTTGCCTCACTGCTTCCTTTCTTCCATGTAGATGTAGTTCCATTGAGGACTATACAATGAGTATGATTTGTCAGCCACTTACAAATTCATCTGGTGATCCTGTCTATCCCATATTTTTCTACCCTACCAACAAGGAAGTTGTGATCTACTTTGTCAAATGCCTTACTGAAAACCAAGTATATTATATCCACTTCATTTCACTTGTTGACTAATTTAGTCACTTTGTCAAAGAATTAAGATTTGTTTAACATGATCTGTTTCTGACAAACCCATGTTAGCTTCTAGTTATAACTTCACTGGCTTCTAGGTATTTGCAGATCTGTTGCTTGATTATCTTTTCCAGGATCTTCCCAGGCTGGAAGGTTAATGACAAGCTGATTGGTCTATAGTTTCCTGGATCTGTTTCCTCACCCCCCTTTTTTTTTTGAAGATGGGAACCATATCATCTCTTTTTCAGTCCTGGTGCTCCAGGATATTTCAAAGATATGGGTCAATGTTTCCAAGGTCACATCTGCCAGTTCCTTCAGAACTCTGGGAAGTAATCTGTGAAGTCCTAGTGATTTGAACTCAGAAGGAGAAGGAGAAGGAGAAGGAGAAGGAGAACAGGAGGAGGCATCACTAGAAAATGTTATGGATATGCATATACAACAAGCATAGCTATTCGTTGGAAATAGTATAGAGAAAATACTACAATTCAAAGAGAAAATAAAATACATTGCTTTATTGGGAGAAAATGTGATAAGGGACATGTATTGTAGATGAGTAACATGGAGGATATCTTTCCCTCCTGTTTATGAACCTCCTATTTTAAACCTGCTTTTGACTGAGCAACTTGACATGTAGATATTTCTTTTTTTTTAAATGAAGACATTCATAGACATTCTCTTTCAAATGTAAATGTTTTAATGTAAATTTGGATGACGGTGGCTTTGAAGCAATTTGGATCGTTTACATGAAATAATAGGAATGTTAGGTCTTGGGCTGATTAAGTGAAAACAGTGTATTCTAGGTAGTGAGAACTATTATCCCAAAGATACTTTTCCAAAAGACAATTAGCCTTCCTTGTTTGTTCCTTGTAACTGTTTCATTTCTTATCCAACTGAAGAAGCTTTTGGGATGAGAAGTGAAACATTTTAAAGGAAAAAAATCAAAAAAGTCCAGTTGCCTTTTGCAAAACCACCCTTGGTATAATGGTTTTCACTAGCCTAGGAATCACTGCTTCCCATTGTCCCTTTCTTGATTTTTTTTCCTTGAAAATTTTCACTTCTCAATCCTAACTGATTGAGAATCTCCATACACACTGAGAACCATTATTTTATATTTCAATAATCATCTCCAAAAGCCATCAAATACCAACCAACTATTCATTAATTTGGAAGGGAAGGAAGAAGTAAAATAGACTTTAGCTTCTGGAGCATAGATATATAAAGTTTCTAATTACTTTTCCCTGAAGTGGACAATCAACTTGTGTGTTAAAGACTTTATTCTTGTCTGTACTAACAATTCTAATCTAAATGAGTCTTGCCCACAAATCATCCGCCAAGTCGAATAAACAGTTGAATTAAGTATTAAGTGGACATTTGCGATTTACTGCCAAGTCCTGGAATGAAATACAGCGGGAGAACAGCACTTGTTGGTTTTTTTGTGCTTCTTGATTTTTATTTCTTTTCTTTTGGTTATACTATCTGATAGTATATGAAGCACAGAATCACATAGAATAATTGTTCTGCTTCCACCAAAATAAATACTGCACTTTGCATTTTTGAAGATCTAAAAAGAAAAGTTTAAATTTATTAACTAAAGTTCAAGCCAGATTTAAACCAGTCCTTCCTAATTTCTACTACCCATGACAAAAATAACTGGACTTTATTCCACTTATGAAAGCATAACATGGGTATGCTACTTTTCAGAGTCTTGACTTCATGAATTGCCTGAGCCTTCACAACTGATGTTCTGTCAGAAGATGTTACTACAAATAAGATATCCACTGTGAAGTTTATATATTCATATATTTTCATATCAAAAAAGGTATCTAGTGATGACATTATATCCACTACTTAAATTAGCCAGTTTTTAATGTGAAAGTTCTAAATTATTAACTTTTTCCCCCAAAGTGATATTTGATGACAAAAATAATATCTGTGAAGTACTAGTAAATGATTCTAATGAAAAAAAGCTGTAGTAATGTGACAGAACATAATAATTAAGCTGTCAGAGAATATACAACTCTATTGTTACAGAACTGTCTAGATCACTGGGTTTCAGTTTCAGGGACCATTCATCAGGTTAGAAAAAAAATATTTATCTTTAATTATTATGTGGAAGGGGTGCTATTACAGAAAACATTTCAAAAAAGTTAACCTGCACAGCACAGGAAAAAGAATGTTACTGCTTGAGAATTAAAATAGAATGCTCATTAGACATAGGCAGCATAATGCAAGTAGTCATCAACTTACAACCACAATTGGGATTGCAACTCATAACTAAACAATGCAGTCATAAAATGTGATGTCACCTGACCACAACCCATGGCAATCTCAGTGTTTCCATTGCCACTGTTAATCAAATTTCAATGGCTGGTAGCTGAGGACACACCCTGATCCAAGCCATTCCTAGCTTGGTTCCTCCCAGCCCTGAGCCTTGTTTCTTTAAAAGTAAGGGACTGTCTCTCCTTCATCTCCCAGTAAGTGCCTGTTACCTCCCATCTCTGCCCTTTTGGCCATGTTGCATCCTGCCTTGTGTGACTCTAGAACTACTTGCAACATTGCACTAAGGGCTTCTGGGTATGCCATGACTCTGGGGCTGCAGGAAGACCTTGAGCTAGAGTGCAGTGCAAAGCCACAGCTGCCCTTGGAAACTAATCATGCCATCTTGGTCTACCACATGACAAAAATTTATAGCTTCCTGAGAAGCTACAACAGTGCTACTCGAAGCCACAGCATCAGGAAAGCCCCAGCTGTTCTCACCCAGTCACAGTTATCTGTCCTATCCTGCTCTGAAAAGTCCTTAATGCCCTGCAAGAAGTCCTTTGCCATCCACTGTCTCAGCTGACCCTCCTCAACTTCTTTCACTTGCTACTGACAAGGAACTCCTGCTGTCCATCATAAGGCAGCTCCTGGGCATGTGAATCCATCATTCCCATGTCTTGTGAAGAAACCCCCATGTACAAACTTGGAAAGAAAGCCATGTATGGCCAGACGTTTCCTTTCCAAGACGGGCATTCTTATCTATACCAGGAGCAAGAAGAAAGAAAAAGTGTGCTAGAGTGCCAGGAAACATGGATTGTGGGGGCCAAAAGGACATAGATGGGGGAAAATAGGTGGTGGAAGAAAGTTGAAGTCTCCCTGCAGCCATAAGTATGGTGGGCTGCCAAGCACTCATGACCATGGGGTCACGGCAATGGCTTTAACTTTAGACACAGATCGTAAGTTGCTTCGTTCAGCTTTGTAGTAACTTCAGTCTTCGAATGAATGGTCATATGTCAAGAACTACCTATTGAACTACCAAATCAATATAATACATACTATAATGGTAGTATTTGCTGGATTCCCTCCTCTTTACCTTGTATTCGGTCTTTTTTTTTTTTTTTTACTTGCTTGGAATAAATGAGAAACTCAAGCTTTTGGAGTTCAATGAATGTGACTATATTAGTGAAGATCAGTAAAGATTCTCCATTTCTTAATATTTAAGTTTCCTTAAGCTTCATTTCTAAAGTACTGGCAAATTGTTGTTTTTTTAGTACCTGAATAACATTTGAAATGCTTTTTGTTTTTGCTCCCTTTGATGTTGATATTTAATCTAACTCAGAGGAATATAAAAAATTTGTAAAAATAATTTATTTGCTTATGTCTCAGCAATAACTGGCTGGAATTTTTTAATCTCCTGAAAAAGTGTAAGGGATAATATATATTATTGTGAGATGATAGAACATATAGATCCCGACATGAACATGTGGTATCAGTAAAAGAGCCCAACGGTGCTAAAGATGACAAAACATTTGTCAGCCAGCCTAACTGCTGCATTTTAAATCAGGCTTTTACTTATGTATGGATCTGAATCAAAATGTAGGAAATATTCAAAAAGTTTTCAACAGAGACATGGAAAAAGTCACATGCTTTGGCTGCTTTTAGCAGCACACTTACGATATGAGAAGATATGCCTGAAAGCACAAATAATTAAATTCCAGAGATTGAACTTCTCATGCTTTCTAAGTAAAAACAGAGTAAATCAAAGGCAGCTTGTGAGGCAGTCCATGTGTCAGTGATGAACAAATTAAAGGAACAAGTATGTTACAGATTTCAGTATGTTTTGAAGTACTTAGAAATATGTTTTCAAAGAACAGCTTCAAAAAACAAAACAAAGCCCTGCAACTCGAATGAGTATTGAACATGGTGACATTTTTACTCATTGTTTTCCAACACTAATAATCATAGAGAGAGACTCACAGCAGTGGAAAAAGTTTAATTTGGGAGGTCTAGCTTTTTAATCCTATTGAAATCTTCATGGAGGTAAAAAAAGAAAAAGAAAACCACCAGAAAACTTTAAAATGCAGTCAAGAGCAAGGTTTCTGCCAGAAAGAGGACCAAAAATTAGTACCCGGGTGTCAAGTTCACGTTGTCACAGCATTGTCGCGAGACATATCGTGACTTTTTCCCCCTTTATTAAACTGGGCATGAGCGTGGTCAGTGCGTATCTGGCCTGTGGGCCACGGGTTTGACAGCCCTGGATTATTAGATCCTAGAGATCCCAGCTGGGGAATCAGTTTCTGTTCTCTGCTTCCTCCATGCCATCAGTTTGTTTCATTTCTGCAGTATCATAACAAAGGATTCTGGATTTCTTTTTTAATTTAATTAGCCCAAATAGAGGATTAATTATGACTGGTATGAGAACAGCAACTTAATACTGATTCTTTTTACATTAAAGCTAGATAATTTATTTTTGGAGTTCATAAAGGGTTAAAATAAAAAAAATGTAAAAGTTATTTTTATAACTTCTTGCATATTCTATCATTTTTGCCATATTTCTTATGTAATGCTATTTCTATAACAACATGATATATAATTAACATGAATCTGAAATTATAGGGAAACTTTTTTGAACTTATGAATACAGTCCTTTATTACATCCCTTATTATAAAAGATTGTCTCCGGTTTCAGAAATCTGTCCTTTAGATGTAATTGTTTTCTTGATTTTGCTCTTGGATTTTCCTTTATAAAGCAAAGATATGCATAAATAATTAGAGAGG
The DNA here is from genome assembly GCA_032468155.1 of Oxyrhabdium leporinum. Lineage (NCBI taxonomy): Eukaryota > Metazoa > Chordata > Lepidosauria > Squamata > Cyclocoridae > Oxyrhabdium > Oxyrhabdium leporinum. Next base: position 249,542 of record JANHFL010008541.1, read on the forward strand.
GGTTTTTTTAAAAAAAAATCCTTATGAACCTCTTCCAGATTTGTCCCTTTTCAGGTTTGTTCTTTTTTTCCTCCCAAAGACAATATGTACTTAGGAAGCACCTATGTAAATTATTATTTGTTTTACTTTAGGATGAGGTCTTTATAGCTTGAACTCAGCAGGTTGATGGTAGAAAAGAAAGAATAGGAAGGAATACCAAAGTTTGATAAATAAGGTCACATCTTTATTAACTTATAATAGAGATAAGCAATACAACCAATATATCCACAATAGCTCCCTGACTAATTAAAAAAGATTAGATGGGTATCTAGCAAATTGCAAAGTGAAGTGTTGGCCTCATTTACAACAATGCCTCTGTGCCTCACAAAGATATGCTTACAAAATAAAAATGGGCAGTTGTAAACCTGCCTTTTGTTTAGAACCAAGCCATGTTTCATAGAAGAAAGACCCTGTACTAGGCATAGTTACTTCATTGCTCTGTCTTTTTGTTTGTGACTGGCCCTTCTGTTGATAAATCTCTCTCTCAGTTGATTCAATCTTGTTGAATCCCAACTCACTATAAATCCATATACGCTTTTCAGACCAATAGGTTATCTGTTTCTGAGCTATAGTTTCTACAGGGCTCTTGATTCAAAACAATCAAGGAACAACATATAATCTACCGGTGATGTGACAGTGGGATTATTTATTATGCATTATTTTTGTATGTTTTTCATTGCTTTTTTTCCCCCTTTATATAAAGATTGACTTCAAACCCCAGAATTCTCCAGCCAGGATGCTGCCCTACAATATTAATCTGGCCATGCTTTAAGGTAGACTCTGTCTCTGTTGAGCAAAGCAAATCCTGAAGAATAGCTGTAACTGCTGCTTGTTGCTTTTGGTAGATTTTAGCAGATCCTTCATATCCTAAAGTTTTGTTAGTTGGAAATCACTGATTATACTTTAGAACCTGATTGTGACTATAACTGGTTTTATCTTTGAGCACATCACAGTGTTTTTCATTCACCAGCCATTAAAAATGTTGAGATTTTTCACAACAGCAGGAAGAAAATTATATTAAGGAAATTGGGAGTTCTCAAAAATTGTTGCTAGCAGGCACAATTTTGTTAGGTAGAATAGTTGCAATCTTTCAACAATTTTATACCATGTCTCTCTGGGTAGAACAAATAATAGAAATGGAACAGGAGCAGGTTTAGTAGGAAAAAAAATAAAAAACATCAGGATGCTTATAGGGATCTAAAAGTAATTATTAAAATGCAAAATTAAGTTGTGATGTACAGACACATGAATACAGAAAATATTTTTTTTTCTCTAGGGCATGTTTTATAAGGTTTCTGTCAGGCAATTTTGGGTCTTTAAGTGATGATCCTGCTCTTATAATAGATAATAGGACAAGAAGCATTTAGTTACGATAAGGATTTTGTATTTTAGAATAGCTTTAGGGAAATTCACCAGCTGGCCAATTATTGGTTTGTTTTAAAAAAAAAAAGTCCCACAAAAGAACTGCAATTTCATTTAGGTCAGCTTAGATGTGATTTTTTTTTCCCCTAAAGGAGAAAAAGTTAAAATTACTGAGGACTTTTTAAACTTGCTTATTGCTCTCTTTCTTAGAATAGACATACATCGAAACACAAACAGATGGGCCAGATCTAATTGTCAGATGGGGTTCTAGTGCTTTCTGCCTATGAATCTGATAAAAATATAAGCCAACATGTATTTATAGTTATCAAACCAGACTTAGCTTGTGAAGGTGTATAATAAGCAATGAATGTTGAAAGTTTTTAAAAAGTTAGTCATTAAGTTTAATTCTATAACTTTTTCCACAGAAAGTTTAATATGTACATGATTCACATTTATACCTATGACTTCAATTAAGAGATTTCAATTAATATTTTCCAATATATGCACTTTTTCTAATGTCTCCTAAACAGGGGTAAATTAAAATCCTGAGTGCTTTCATAATTATGGGGCTCAAGATAGATCATTAAATCAATATTAGCATTGCATAGAATGCCTAGGTATAAGAATGCAGTTAATGCAGGAGTAGGTGTGTAAGTTTTGATATGAAATTTTGAGCCTCACAGGATCCATGCTCAATGAATACCTGCCACTTCAGTGTGAGTTGGTTTTCACTTGACAATTCAAATTGCAATTTTAGAATCCATCTGTTCTTAGAAACCCATAATAGGAAATAGTCAGGAAATAAAGTTTTTATTTTCACTTCTAGGCTAACAGAAACCACACAAATGTGGAAATTTTTAACTAAACAGTTGCTGAGCTCTTCAAGACTTTCTTATATCCTGTGTTTTTGTTGTTGTTGTTGTTGTTTTGTTTTTCCCTATATCCTCTGTTTGCAACTTTTGGGTGAGTACTATCATTAATATAATTATATCCAATTATATCTTTCTACTTCTGTCCACAAAGGGAAGCTGTTCAGCTGTTGGAAGCCATAGGGTTTTAAATGGGAGGAAGTGTCTATGATACAATCATACCAAGATTGAGATTTGGGCCTCCTCAATCCTCAATATTTCATCTCTGACCTTGGATGAGATGGCACTTCCTAATTGGTGTGCACAAATTAGTGATCCTGACCTCACAGCTCCTATGCAATGAGCAGGTGGTAGCCATGGTCAGGAAGGCGTATGCAAATAATAGAAATGAAATAGAAATAATAGAGATAGAAATAGAAATAGTAGAAGCAGAAGTAGTAATAGTAGTAATAGTAGTAGTAGTAATAGTGAGTAGTAATTGAGTAGAGTAGAGTAGAATAGAATAGAATAGAATAGAATTCTTTATTGGCAAAGTGCGATTGGACACACAAGCTGCATAAGCTCACAGTGTACATATAAAGCTTCCTTTAGTGCACTTTTTCCAGGATCGGGGAGTTATTCAGACAGTCGCTCATCCCCTTGGCACTTTATGGCTGGTCTACTGCAACTCTGCATGGGCCTACCCTGAAGACCACACAGATGCTTCAACTGAATCAGAATGCAGTAACATGATCATCATGGGCATGCATCAATATGCCCATGTAACACCTCTGCTTAGCAAGCTGTATTCTGCCAGTTTGCTTCTGAGTGCAATTCAAGGTGCTGGTTCTCACCTATAAAGCCCTACATGGCATAAGGTCTACTTACTTGAGGGACTGCCTAATTCTCATAGTATCTGGCTGGCTGATTCAATGTGATAGGATTACAAGCCCTAGGTCAGTGATGGCGAACCTTTTGGGCATAGGTTCGCCACCATGGCCCTAGGTTCTTTTAGTGAAACAATGCCATTCAAGGGCTCCCTGGGAGTATACTTTCTCAGTTGCAGTTTCTGCCCTTTTTTTAAGGTTGCTCCTAAAATTTGAAAAACTCAACTTGCTAGTATTCCATTCAGGCCTTTGATAAGGATGACTGAAACCTCCTTCTTTTCCTATGTTACTACACGGTTTGTTATTCTTTCATCTCCACCCTTCTCTACTTTCTTCATTTTTTGTTCTTGTCTCACTTTTTCATGTTTCAAATAGTTTGTACAACATTTAGAATCTGTGAGAGTTAATCAACATAGAAATTTAAATAATAACAATAATAGTCTAAAAAGATCCTATTGCAAGATAGATTGCGTTATATAATGCTAATATAGTATTAGAAAATAAAAGATGCACATGAAATTTGAAAGCAGACATTTCAAAGAAGAAATGAATCAGAAATAAAGCACGTTCAGGATGCAAGCAAAAGATGCTTAAAAGTTATGGCTGTGGCTCCATAGAAGGGTACAAGGACAAACCCCAACATCTCTAAGGAGGCTTCTGATTTGAAACCTGGAAAAAACACCCAGACAGCATTGGCTCCATTTGTCCAGGAATGATACAATATGGATGTTAAATCCCTTCATTTCCAATGTACCTCTCATGGATGCTTAGTTATATTTTATTATTTTAATTCAAACATTATGCAGAGCAAAGTGCAAGATTCTAGCAAATCTTATTTCCAAGAATGCTTTTGAGTTTTGCATATAATTTAGAGCATGATTTAAAAGAAACATATTTAAAAGATGTTTTAGGTGTGTATAAATAATATGTTGAAGCTGAGGTTGCTTTTTTTATTAGAAATTATGGCAAAAATCAAAGATTACAGAATCAAGTCCCTCTCTCTCCCTCTCTCTCATATGCAACATTGCAGTAATAAAAAAATTATCTTGTTGGATCAAAATGAGTTTAACTAACTGAAGTCTAATCGTAATCCAATGTATTATTTCTTAGAGGCCAACCAGTTAGCTCTAAAATGCTTGCAAATAAAAAAAATATATTGTTTTGCTGCAAGTGAAAAACCTTATCTTTTATCTTTTATTTGGAAGAATACTAACACTAACTCATATGTATTATTCAGTCTTGAGGCTAGCATCTCTAAATAAACGTGCCATCTGTTAATTCAACAAATTTCCTTTTAGAACAACTCTAAATGTACATTAGTGCCACTGCCTCCTCTTATGGAAATTAATTCCACATGTTAATTATGCACTATGTGGCTTACAACTTATGTTCACGAAAGGTAGTCAATAACTTACAAAGATAGTATAAAGTGTTAGATACTATATGCTACTCTAAAGTTTGGAATGTGAGGATAACACATATGAATTTCTTTTAATTAAAATAATCAATTTAAACCATGAAATGTATCTTTGTTAGTAGCTGCTCAATGTGACCATGGTGGAATACAGAATTTGTTAGAACTTATTGGAGCATTAAAATGATCAACTAAAAATAATGTCAAGAATAATTTGCACTGCTGCTTTTTGAATATTTTTAATTTTGGGGAACTGTTATAAAATTACTCTTCTCACATAACTCTGTTGTAATGTATTACTAGTTTCTCACTTGAGACACAAATGACCAGCCTCAAATTAATATACTTTGGACACATTATGTGAAGATCTAGCTGTCTAGAGGAGGTTCTGGTACTGGGAAAGGTAGAAAAGAAGAAAAAAGTGGAGAGGTAATGGGGTCAGTTATAGTACAGATGATGTATCATTTGAAGGCCTGAAGGATCAGGTTAGGGACAGATCATCTTGGATAAAATATATGTGGTTGCTAAGAGACAACACTGAGTTGATGGCACATAATCAGTCAATCAGTGTAGTACTATGATACTGTATCCAGGATCACATGTTATTTTTATAGAACCATTTCAAGAGTAATTCCATTTTGCTGCAGTTACCAAGGTAATAATTAGTTTTGATTAGCTTTTCTTTTTCCAGATTTAGGATGATCTATAATTTCTTTAGCTGATAGAAAACTTTTTCCTCTTCAGATCTTTAATTTCTTTCCTCAGCACATTCGAACTCTGAAAAAAAAATGTTGAGCAGTCCATTAAAATTGTTATTTTTGCTAGTTCTTAATATGAATGTGCAAGCATCCTGATCCTGGGCATACAATTAACAAGGATTGAAATTTAATGCACTTTTTATAGTTTAAAATAACATGCCTTTCATGTATTATGTATTATTATTATTATTTAATTAATTACATAATAATTGTTTTTATGATTTTATTATCTTGCACAATTTATTAATTAGGTGTCCATTATCTAATGCCTTGTTTTCACTGTTTAGCCTACAAGTTATCACCACCTTGCCTCATATTCCAGTAAAATCGAAGTGCTTTTTGCCACTGTTTTTCAATCTTGATCTAGTGGGTAGCACCATCAGCTTGCCAAGGCAATCTAGCATAAAAAGAATTTTTTAAGAAAACTAGATTTCTACCTATAAATAAGTAAATAAGTATCAGTTAATAACACAGGACAAGTAATACAACTCTCTTCTCTGCTCTCCTTTTTCTTTAGGATGTCTGTCAAAAGTCTGTCAAGAAATGAGAATTTTTCTTCATATCTTAGTTTCTATCCCCCGTTAACCAGAATTTTAGAACAGTAAGTTAAATTCTAATATATTCAAACTGAATCTGAATGATTCTTTGAAAATATGCTGAAAGAAGTTACTTCATATTTTCCGGAAAATGCTCCGTGACCTTTGAGGTCTTTTCTGCTTTTAATTTGTAGATTGCCATAATATTCCCCTGTTTTATATTTCTGAAGGACTCTTATGCCTGATGTACAAGAATTTTTAGCAACCATTCAAAAAAATTAAGTGATCCTCTTCTTCCTTCCCACAGCTTCTGACATTAATACTTTTTATCACATTTTTCATATTTTATCACATTTTTTAGCTGTTGCTGTTCTGACCATTTCAAGCAGCAGTCCCTGTGAGGTCCAGCTGCCTCTGACCTAATGCCTTTAGACAGCCGTTAAAGACCTTTTCTTTTCTTTTTTTCTGGCACAGGGTCTGGGAGTGATATGACCCATTGGATGAGTTATTTTCTCAGCACTTTATGTGTTTATATAGCTCTTTTGGTATCTGTTTTTTCAGGCCATTGCATTATATGGTTTTTAAGGCATTAATTATTGTTTTTAATGATTTGCACCAATCTGAGATCTGCACTGAAAAGGGGAGTTGTATAAATGAAGCAAGCAATCAATCAAATAAAGACCACAAACTTAGAAGCTGCAATATATGGCACATTCTATTTCACCTTTGCATATCACTTTATGAATACAGATGAAAGGCAACCTGACAGATGTGACATGAATAATATTGGCTTGGCCTTCCAGAGACCTTTTTTATCTTGCAGAAGACAGCATGGGGTTGATGTTCTACAAAATTCAACAACAGTGAAACAGATTGAATACATCATTAAGTTATTTGAATTTTTAGTTTTAAAAAACTGTTTTAGATCATGAAAATATTGTTAAAAATGTATGGCTGTTCAATAATTTGTAAACTAAGAAAAGAAAGTCTGTTAGTAAATACTTGAACAGTTTCCAAACCATCTTTTTTTTTCTACCTACAAAGTGCAATGCTGCACTTCTAATATGTAATTAAGACTATATTTTCACTTGGAAAAATTGAGCTCTCCTAGGTGCTGAAAGAGGGGAACACTTTCTTCATGATTGCCTTACTGTGGAAATCAAATACAAAAGACATTTAACTCTCTTCTCAAAATTGATCAAAGAAATATTCCCATCCAGAATTACTGCTTTTGCTTTAGTGGTGATTCCTAAAGTTCTTTAAAAAATCCAGGCCTTCTGTTAAAATAAAATAAAAAATACAAGCTTTCTTACAGGCTCATAAGATAATAAAGTGGAACTAAGACATGAAGCACTGTGGAAAAGAACTGATGGCTGTGATGATAAAAGGAAACCCAGCCCCTTATACATGTAAGCTGCGTTCACTTAAGAACCTCTAAGATGCTGCCCCTCCTCACACTTGAGCTACTGAAAATGTCCTTCAGCATTTGCAACAAGCAGAATTGACCCTGAATGATGACAAGGAGAACAATCAGTCAGGAACGTCTGGCCCAGTAAACCAAATTGTTTCTCTTCACTGGCATTGTCTCACAGATAGTATGGCTAGTAGGTTGTATGGATAGTACAACTGAATAGAAATACTAAATTCTAGTAAGATCACATGGATTGGTTTATCTAAAATATTCCAACATCACATTGTAATTTCCACTGAGTTTGCTTTTTTTCTTTGTTTTGCCTTTTCCTTTCTTCACCTTGCAATGTAGAAGGCCCAAGGCATATAAGCTCCAGTTCTGCTTCTGCTCATAGTGACTTAGAAAAGTATCAAAGCTTTATGCTGTATTATTTCTTGTATGCAAATAAAATTGTGTTTAACTTTAATATGATTTGGTGCTTTAGGTTTTTGGGCACAACATAACACAAACCAAATCAACAAACAAGCTAAGATCTTACAAATAAAAGAGACTAAGGATGTATAAATTGGAAGGAGTATAATTGATCATCTGTTAAATGTAATAGTCCACTAAATGCTGCCTTTAGCCATTTAATACCTGTTTCCTCACACCCCTCAATTTCTGGAATAGATAGCTGGCAAGGGCAACTCTCTACTCCATGATTCTCTCTACTCTATGGTTCAAGAGTTTCAGGAAATCAAGCAGACAAGTTGTCTAAAGTACCAGTGATGAAAAAATGAAGGGAAAATATGACTACATACAAATATGAGCCCAAATACTGGCCTATACCCTGGCTGTTAGAATGAAAATGGAAATATTTCTCTACTCCACCTTGTTTATGAATATTTCAGTCTTTTTAGAATGACTCAGACTCTTTTATGAAATAATATCTGAGAAAAACTGCTCTGAGGCTCTTGTAATTTATTTGCAAAGCATTTTGAAAACAAATTTCTTTAAATTCAGGACAGAATTCATTGAGGTGATCAGAACAATATCATTCCATATGAGCTGTGAAGTTCAAAGAAGTGGACTAAGTTTTCTGTAGAAAGAACTCAGACACTTGCAGGCTAGATCTCTACCCCAGCTGACTTGTTCAAGTTGCCAAGGACAAAGAAGATGCTTGGATTTGAAGAATAATAGTTGCTTCCTTGAGAGAGGGAGCTGTCCCATCAATAAGGAGTACTTGCTTTCTCCAGAGCTTTAGACAACTTCTACTCTGCCTCTAACCTTCCCTTTTAAGGAAAGGTTGTTGAGTAGTTGTAAAAAAAAAAGTTGTCTGGAGCCTTTTAATTCAGATTTCAGGCCTGGATAGGGATTGAAATTGCTTTGATTATTCCTATTGATGACCTACACCCAGAAAGTACAACCCTTCTAATTCAGATCTCTCAGTAGCATTTAATACTTCCCAACAGTAAATGAAACTCTTAACATACCATTAGCCTCTAAACAATCCTCCTAAATTGATAACACATCCAAATTTATCCAAACCTCATGTTAGAAAACAATTTATTTAGATTTTCAGTGTGTTTTTTATCATAGTACAAGATTTTGATTTGGAAAATAGTGTACTGGGAGGGGAATACTATCTCCCTTTTTTTCAACAAGATATTGAAATCATTAGTAGAATTAAATTCCTCAGGCTCATACAAAGAACTCACCTTCTGTTTCTGTCTTTCACCCCCTTTAGTACTACTCTTAATGGATATTATTTTCCAAACTAGAAGCCTATCATAAAACAGAACTAATGGCTATGTTTCAGAGCTATTTAAGCATCTCAGCTCTGTCCTACAAAAAGTCCAAAGCTACTTACACTCAGGTTGAGAATTAACAATGGCAATTAGCATAATGGATAGTTATCTGAACAGATTTATTTTCTGAAAAGCACTGAATATTGGTACTTGTATGTAACATAGTAATTGGCTGCTTCAGAGTAATATACAGAAATGGACTCATGTTCTTTTTCAGTCTAATGGAAATACTGGTGGAACAAATAAATATCCCTAGCAAAAATTTTTCACTACTAAACACTGCCCCAGCTCCTGTTCATCTAGCAGGTCAAAAACATGCAAATGCAAGGAAATAAATAGGTACCACTTTGATGGGAAAGTAGCAGTATTCTGTGCGCCTTAGCATAGAGTCATGCTGGCTATGGACCACAGAAATGTCTTCGGACAACGCTGGCTTTCTTGGCTAAGAAACAGATGAGCATCACACCTAGTGTTGAAAATGACTGCACAGGGAAAACCTTTACCTTGTATCACTGATTAGTGATTAGATATGCTTCTTCTTGTTTCTTCAGGAATATTCTTATATTCCTAATTCTATCCTATAGTTCCCATTTTGTTTTCATTTGAGGAAAAGTGATGCCACAATTAGTTTGCATGTATTCTTTCTTAATGGTATTGATTTTCATTTATCTGGGGAAAGTATTTTGAATATTTGTAAAAATAAGTGAGGCTTGAATATTGGATGACTACTTGATCCACTTATTCCAGCTTGTATTCATTTATCAATCCATCTGTCTCAAGAATCATTTGGCATTCTGTACTGTGTATACTCATTGGATTTTTCTTGCTCTATTTTTCAGGGTTCTACCCCAATTTATTTTTCTAAAACTTTTTCACAGTTCATATCTCCAGTTTTGTCTTAGGCTGATTATACATTTCTCTTGCATAAGCATTAGGTATAGGAAAATTATATTTGGTCTAGATATATTTTTAAACAAACTGATCTAATTCAGACAGGTATATTTTACCTTTTTTCCATACCTGCCATTTTTCTCCAGAAATAAATTACTACCCTTAAAAAAAGTGGTGGAGGAAGTAAATGGGGATATGATATAATGTAGCTAACCACTTAAAAAAGTTGAAGTGTGGCCTGAAAGTGTATATATAATTCCAATAGCTTCTTTTTATCCCTCTATGTAACTACCGAGTACTGAGTATAGGAACCTTGATAGGTTCTAAAGTTACTATATTGTGAATACTCATCTAAATTACAAAGGTCCATGAATTTGAACTCCATAGAATGAGATCTAGCTACCCATATCTGATAAATCCCACATATGACAAAATTAGCCATGTAGCGCCTACCCCTGTTAGTTAATGCAACTTTCCAAAATTTGTAATTTTGCTGTAGATTCATAAATTGCATAATATATAAAGTTACATTTTAAAAGAATTGTAAATATAAATGCATTTTTTAAAATTGTATACTGGTGCAGGAGTTATTATTGAATAAATGCAAAACTTATATAACTAAGATATATAATACTTTAACCTTTTCCTGTTTGTGAATGCTATATTCTTAGACTAGCATTTGAAGAACTGTTTAACATATATCTCACTTGTAACGTACCATTTTGTTATAGTGGTTGTATTAGATATGTAAGACACTTCTCACGAACCAAATTCTCTGATGGAGCCTTTTAACAGAATCAAAAGTGTTTTTAAAATCTGTAAAAGCAGCAAAAAGTTTATCTTTCTATTTAAGGAATAGAATGTTTTCTTGCTTGAAAGACTAATACAAGAATTGATCAATTGTTGATCTGCCTTTTCTAAAAGCAGAACAAAACGTTAAAACAAAATGTTTTTCAAAGTAAGAAGATAATTTTCCATTTAAATGCCTTGTGTAAAGTTTTCCCAGGTCTGACAGCAAACTTTAAAACAAGGCTTTTATTAGCAAATCAATGTGCTTTAAATCTATTATGCAATATTTACTGAACATGTTAATCTGTTGTTAAACTGTTTTAACCAAAGCTAAGTTTAGTTTACTTGTTAAACTGTTTTAACCAAAGCTAAGTTTATATTTGTAACTTTCTTTTAGGCCTTTTGGACATAAATAAAATTGATTAAATGGAATTGAATTGATTAGCATACAAAATAAATAGTAATGTGAGATGTATGATAGATCTGCTTGTCATTATTGCAATCTGAATATCATAATACACCATTTCAAGTGAAAAAAACAACAAAACGTCTGTTATGAATATAAAAGTTCATAGATTGTTCTAGACTCATGATCAGAAATGTTTATATTAAAGTTGTGATAAATTTGTCTAGTTAATCTTGCAATAAATTCAGTGTAAGTGTCATATGTATAGAAGCAAATAGATCACTAAGACAACATCAAAAACAAGCAGACAGGAGAAATGTCATATAAATCAATCCAGGAAGTTTTCGAGTCCAGAGTTATAGACTGAGAGGTCACAAAAGCTTTTATTTTATTTCTTTATGTATATTTTTTTATTCATAAACATTTTGAATACAGTGTATTGTCAGGGCATATCATTTACAAAAAAGCAAAAGAAGAACAGTTTTTAGTTAGAAACTAATATTTCAGGAACTTTTACTTAGTCTAGGTTCTTCCAAAATGTGTAGTGTTTGAGCTATCTGAGCATAGTTATCCCTAATCAGGTGTGGCCTTTTTAGCTATTTATTCCTGACTAGTCTTGCCAAATCCAGTTGTGTTCTCATGTAGCAAAACACTTCCAATGTTTTGACCCCTCTCTTCAGATGTCTCCCTCCCTCCCTCCCTCTCTCTCTACCTTTATCTTTGTCTTTTTCTTTCAAAGGAAGCTGCTGGTCTGAGTCAGAGTTTCCTGGAACCTGAGGCTGACAGATGGTCTGGAATCACTTTCCTGGCAGCCTAAATCTAATTCTTAGGCTGCTTTCTCCTGATCTTTCTCCATGTTATTTCTCATCCAGA
>JANHFL010008543.1:5105-19623 GCA_032468155.1 Oxyrhabdium leporinum
TCCCCTGCAGCCACGTCATGTTGAGCCAGAAAAGAGCGGTCAAGGAGCTGGACCTGTATGGCAAGGCCGCTGCCAAGTTCCTCTCGCTGATCCCTCGCTGCTGCTGCCCGGAGAGACTGCCCCCTCCCGAACAGGAGGAGGAACGGGCAGCCTGGTCGAAGGGTGAGGTTGGGGTGGGTGGGGAGACCCTACCCGAAAGGGCTCCCTCCTGCTGGGACTCTTCCTGCACATGCAGGGTTAGGGTTAGGGTCCTCCTGGAGGACGGGGCGCTGTCCGGAGGAGCTTCGTAACTGTGGTTGACCCTCCCTCCCCCATGTTCCCAGGCCAAGGCAGCCCCAGCGTGGACTCTTCTTCCATGGTGACCGTCCCCAGGCCCTCTACGCCATCTCGCATCTCCTTCTTCAGCCGCCAGTCCAGCTTCAGCGCAGAGGCCCCCAGTCCCACTCCCCGCTCTCCAGGGACGCCTGCAGGCAGCCCTGGTCACCGTCCCGGCAAGTGGGAGGAGGTCTCGGAGCTGGAAGGGAACTACCTGGAATACCTGCGGGATGCACGGCTCAACATTGACCTCTGCGTCCGTGCCTGTCGTGTCTGGTCAGCCCCCTACGATGGGGAGGAGCCCAATGCCGGCAGCTTAGCTCCGCCTCCGGGTGCCTCCTCAGCAGCCAACGCGTCTGTCTATCCTGGGGGGCCCCCTCCAGACCCTGCACCTGCCTCCCCCCGGACTAAAAAGCGGGGGGTGAGCCTAGAAGGGTCCCCTGCTGGTCTGCTGCTCAGCACTGCCCCACCTGCGGACACCAAAGAGAAGCACCCTCTGCTTAACGGGGCCCATGTGAACGCTGGCATCAAGAAGAGCCGCTGGTGCCCCCCCGAGGGCCCTTTGGAGAACGGGTCAGTCCGGTCCCACAACCTTTGGGAAGGCGCCTCCTGCCTGGACTTGCTCGCAGACGAGGGGCTGAGCCAGGCCCCTCTGGAGAATGGGGGGCCGCTGACAGTTGAGGAGTTCCACCGGGAACTGTGTCAGCTGCAGGACGAGATGGCCAACGGGGGCCAAGCCGAGGAAGATCCTGGCTCGGACCCCCCACCCGAGCCTGAACCACTTTCCCGGGAGGAAGAGGAAGCCTACCACCGCTTTTCCTCCTGCCCTGAGGGCTCAGCCCCCGCCCCGCCTGCTGACCCCCTGTCCCAGATCATCAGCAGCCCCCCCCGGGTCTCGGGGCAGCCTCCCAGCCAGCCATTCACCGGTGAGTTTCTTGTCCCAGGGCCCCCGGGCGGGGTTTCTCCTTCCCGCCTTGTACTGTCCATCGGCAGCCCAGGGAAGACCCTTGCAAACCTTTGGGAAGTTTGTTTCTTAAGTGGCCCTTGTAATGGAAGCTGCTGGCTGGTCATTTGGCTGGGGGGTCTTCTGGGTTGCAGTCAGTGGGCTAGTTCACGATGGTTCCAGGCCCGTGTGGGAGAGCGAGGGGGGGGGGGGGCTCCTCCCGACACAGGCTGGCTCTCAGGTCCTGTGTAGGCCAGCCAAGAGTCAGGACTCCCTCCCACCCCTGGGCCCTCGTGTGCAGCAGCAACAGCAGCCGGGGTCTGGGGTGGGCCCACGTCTCGCTCCCCCTGCCTGACGGCCACCGGTGTCCGCAGGCCCCTTCCTGGCAATCCTGCTGGCCAAGCTGGAGAACATGCTGCAGAACTCGCTCTACGTCAACTTCCTGCTGACGGGGCTGCTGGCTCAGCTCGCCTGCTACCCGCAGCCCCTCCTGCGCTCCTTCCTGCTCAACACCAACATGGTCTTCCAGCCAAGCGTCAAGTCCCTCCTCCAGGTAGCCCTGCGGCCAGTGGGGAGGGAGAGGGGCACCCCCGGCAGAAGGTGGCTGAGGGCCTGGCTTCTTCTCCCCCCCGCTGGCAGGTCCTGGGCTCTGTGAAGAACAAAATCGAGGGATTTGCAGCCAGCCAGGAGGACTTCCCCTCGCTGCTCTTCAAGGCCAGGAAGTACCTGATTGCCCGGGCCAGGCCAGACGCCCCTGATGCCACCAACCCCGTGCCCCCCCTGCGCCGCCCCGAGGCCCTCGGTGAGCGATGCTGGGCATGACCAGGGATCTGCCCATGGGAACTTGGCCAGGGGAAGAAAGGGCACCTGGGGGTCACTGGGTGCAGGTGGCAGCTGCCGTTGCCTGCTGGGGGGTGTCGGGGCCGGGGGCCCTGGGGAGGCTCAGCCTTGGTCCACTGGCCATACCGGCTGCCGGTCTTGACCCAGGCCCCCTCTCCCGCCAGTGAAGAGCCGGAAGCCCACCATCGGGGAGCTGATCATGCGCCACACCAACAGCCCCACGCGGGCCCGCCAGGCCGCCCAGCTAGCCCTACAGCATGTGCGTGAAGGCCAGGTGCTGCAGGCGCTCTCGGGCGGCTCCCTCTCCCGTGGCTCCGCCGAGAAGCAGAGCGAAGCGCTGCGGGTGAAGAACGCTGTCTACTGCGCCGTCATCTTCAGCGAGTTCCTCAAGGAGCTGGCGGCCATCGCTCAGGCCCACGCCGTCACCTCGCCCTTCCTGCTGGAGCCCCCCCCGGAGTGACACCCCTGTCATCGCTCCTGCCCACAGGGAGGCCCCTCCCTTTTTAAAACTCCATACCAGGAAATGGACATTTTTAATTTATTGGGAATGAATGTTTTTTTCTGAAAAAAATTGTTTGTTGCAATATGTGTATGTGTGTGTGTGTGTATATGTATATATATATATATGTATATATATATATTCCTATATATATATATATATATATAGGAAGCTGCCTCTGCCTGCCCTCTGCGGTGTATCTGGGGAGGGGCCGCCTCCCGCCCTTCCAGATGTCTCCATGGCCAGCACTCTCTCGGCCCTTCTCCCTCTCTCTGCCCTCGGACCTCTGGGAGGGGAAGCTTAAGCCAAGGCAGAGACCCTCTTGCTCCTTTGGGGGGGGATCTTCTTTTCCTACTGGGGGGCACCTCAAGCTCCCCAACAAGGCTTTGGACAGCCGTGCTGTGGAAGCGCTCCCCCCCCCCAGTGCTAGGTTGCCAAGCATCCAAGATGGGACCCATCACAGGGCTGGTCTTCCTTGTCCTCTGGGGAACGGGGGGGGGGGGTCCCTACGCTTGAAGAAAAAGCCCCTGCCTATCTGGAGAACAACACCCCCCCTCTGTTTCCCCCCAGCCAGGCCAGAGTCTGGGCATTGCTACATGCGAAAAAAGGTGATTTATTGCTGGGGGGGGGGGGGGTCTGTTGCCGTCCAGGTCACTCTTCTGTGTCGCTCTCAGCAGCCGCAATGCTCTGCAGGAGGGGCAGGGACATGCAGTGCCTCTCAGGGTCAGCCAGGCTGCCGCAGGAGAGCCCCAGCTTTGGCCGTCGCTGCTTGAAGGGCCATTTCCCTGTGGGGGTGCAGAACAAGGAGGGAGGGGTGGCAAGAGTCCCCCAAGGAAAAACCACCCGAGTTTCCCCCCCTCCTGGGAATCCCGAATCCTCCTCCAATCTGAGTTGGTCACCGGGACCGGAGGCTTATTCTCCAAAGCTTCCTTATTCTCCTCCTGCAAACCTCTCTCCCTGCTAGTGCTGATAATGTTCCCTAGTTGGGTCAAGAAACGTTTGCAACAAAACAAGATCACCTGGGATCCCACACTCCTACTACTGGTACTACTACTACACAGAGGGATAGGGATGGGCTCCAGGGCAGGAAGGGAGTGAGCAGGAAGGCCTTGCTGTCTGGCCATGCTAGAAGAAGCCCTTTGGGTTCCAGGGAGACCACACAGTGGAGGGAAGGGGAGGTGTGGCCATTTGCCCTGGGACCCCAGAGGAGGAGAGCCTGCCATGCAAGCTGTCGGAAGCCCTCCTAGGGAAAAACGGGCCCTCCCGGGTTTAGTTTTCTTGGGGGGGGGGGGAGCCCAGTGGCTCCATCCTTGCTTTGGGGGAGAAGTGGGAGGGGTGGTGTCCCCCCGTTTCCTCACCTGTCACTGTCCGCAGGGGCCTGCCCAAGGCCCTCCATCGCTTGCGCAGGGCTGTGCTCTCTCTGGGCGGGGCGGCCTCCAGGGCCCTGACTGGGGGAGAGGCCTCCAGCATGGCCATCCTCACCCAGGCCGTCCTCGCGGGCAGGCTGTGACCCATGGGCTTCTGGGAGCCCAGCACCCCTTTGTGGCTAAGGGCAAACTTGAGGCAGGAGAAGGCCAGCGGGATGGGCTGCTCCTGGACGAAGTGCTGGTGCTCAGCCGCCTGGGTGATGGCCAGTGAGAGGCTGCCAGCGTAGAAGACCTCGTGCACCACGTAGAGGCTGCGCTGGGAGCGCAGCCACGGCAGGTCGGGGCGCAGGGCCACCGTCCCGGGACGCAGTGCCAAAAAGGCCACTTTCTTATGGACGCCGGCCAGGCAGAGGCGGATGTGGCGCAGGGCCCCATCCACCAGCCGCGTCTCCTCGTAGCGGGACTCGCCCCTCACCCGGGCGCTGTACTCGCGGGTGCAGTGGGCCAGCTCCCTCGGGGCTGGGCCCCCGGGCAGCAGGCTCTCCAGGGGCCCGATGGGCACCAGGCAGCACTGCCGGCGCAGGAGGGTCTGCCCCAACTGTGGCTTCTTGATCAGCACCTTCAGGAGGTCGTAGGAGGCGGCATCTTCCAGGAAGGGCACTGGCACCACGCTGGGCCCAAAGCGCTCCTCGATGACCTGCGGGGAGACGGAGGGGGCAGCCGTCACGAGGAGAGTGGCCTTCCGTGCCCTTGGCGAGCAGAAGTGTTGCTCCACCTCCCCTGCATGCGCAGCCCGGAAGGACAGGCCCTGGGCCCAGGTGGGGAGGGAGGGGGCCACAAAGGGTAGGGGATGGGAGGGGCAGGGTCAGTCCATTTCAAGAGAAGATGGAACCGCTGGAGCCCTTCCCCTCCGCCACTTCCCCTTTGCCAGAGGGTTTTCAGCAGAACCAGGGATGCTGGGATTCCGCTGCTTCCTCTCCAGCTTGCTGGGCAACGGGGCACTTTTGGCCTGGCCCCCGCGGAGCTTTTGAACCTTAGACTGGCCAAGTGGGATTTCCAAGAGATGTTTGGGCTGTTGAGGTTTCCTTTCCTGGGAGAAAGCTCTGTAACCACCTCCTGAAAAGGATCCCTCTGAGAGGATCAGCAGGAAAGGGTCTCCATCTTCTTCAAAGGCCACCAGGAAGGCTCACATCTCACCTGATAGGCCAGCATTTCTCACCTTTGAAGATGCGTGGACTTCAACTCCCAGAATTCTCCAGCCAGCAGGAATTCTGGGAGTCGAAGTCCCCTCTTCTTCAATTGACCGAGCTTAAGGAACACCTGGATAAGCTGTCTGGGTGATGGGCTGCCAGGAGGAGCCTCAAGTCCCCAGCCCCCCTCCCCCTCCTGCTTAGTGCCAGGCAGCTGCTCTTCTGGGGCCCAGGAAGGTCACAGCCAGGAGGGGGAGGGGGAGGCCAGCGTCCCTTCCAGGCTCCCTGGTGGAAGGGCTCCCGGGCCTCGTCCCCGCCCCTCTCTCTTCATGTCCTGCTCTCCTGGGAGGCTCCTTGGTGCCCCTCCCTTAGCAAGTCCTCCTTGTGCTTTTCCCACCTCCCTTGATGGAGGGGGCAGCTTTGGCTCTTAGCCCCCCCACCTTCTCCTGCCAGGGCTGGGATGGGCAGCCCGCCTGTGCGGGATCCTGCTTGTCTTCAGGATGGCAAATGGCACATCAGCTGCAGGGGCCAAGAGTGGCTCCCTCCCTCGGTCGCCACCCTCTTGGCGGCAGCAGCGGCAGCAGCAGCGTGTGCACCTGGGAGCCCTGCCAAGCCCCTCCGGTTTGCTCTTCCAGTTCAGTTCCTCACGCTACTTGTGGAGAGTCCCTTGTGTGTGTGCGAACATCTCTTACCCAAATCTGGCTTTAATGGTGCAAACACACCTACCCAGTTTTCTTGGCCACAATTCCAGTCTGGAGGGTTCGGGTTCGGGTTCCCATTGTCTTATTCCAAGCGGGATTTGGAATTTTCCCCTCTTGGGTGGACGTGCCTCACCTCTGCAGAATCCATCCGGGTTAAGGCTGAGCTGTGGGCTACTCCCCACTGGTTGGACTTGAAAGTCATCCTCCAACGACCGGGTACCCCAACCGGTGATCAGGCAGGAGCAGCAGTCAGCTTGAGCCAAACCAGATTTTAGTTTGGCCTGGAGAAATGATCTTTCTGCAGGATCCAATCTGGGTGGGTCACCAGGAACAGAGATTGAGTCTTCTGAGCTTTCGGACTCATGCTGGAGCCCGTCCTCGGGGAACTTCTCTGTTAACAGAGGGTGTCCTTTGGGTGGTTCTGTGCGTTTATGCGGCACCTAGCTGCGTGTGGCTTTTTAGACGTTGATTGAAAAGACACAACAGGCACCAGAACAGCACACACTCTGCTGGAGAGAAGTTCCCCGAGGATGGGCTCAGAAGACTCAACCTCTCTGTTCCTGGTGACCCACCCAGATTGGATCCTGCAACGTTATCCTGGGACACGTAGATTCAATTTCATTCGTGAATGATCTTTCTCTTCCTCCCAGGATGTCATCCTTTCAGATTGCAAGCGCATCTCTCTCCCTCCCTCTCGAATTGGAGAGATGTCCATCGATCACGGGAACCATTAGCTCACCCGTGACCAAATGGGCCCAGGTGTCCAGGGCTCTCCTGGCAAGGACACTGCCCCGGAGTGAGGGCTGCCCCTGGAACCGCCTCCTGCAGCTGCCAAGCCTCTCCCCATCCAGGCCAAGGGGGTGCAGGGACCCTGCTCTGCTCCAGCTGCTGCTGCTGCTGCCCCTGATGCACATCCAGGCTGGACCCATAGCCCTCGGGCGCGATGCCCTTTCCGGTGCCAGCTCTGCCCTCTCACCTTGTCCCGGATCAGTTCCCAGTTGGCATCTGCCTCGCTGATCTTGAGACCCGGGGCCCCTCCGCTGTCCATCTTGCCTGCCGTGGGGCTGGCCCCAAGGGGATCTGGGGTGCTTGTGGGAGGGTGGGCCATAAGGGAAGCCAGGAGAGATGGGGGGAGCCGGTTGGGGAGCTCCGGAGGAGGGTTTTCCCCCAGAGTCCTGAAGGCAGCAGGGCCAGGGCAGCAGCACAGAAGCGCACCCAGCCTGTGAAGTCACAAAGAGTGCTTGGCTTGCATCATCTGGGTGAGAGGGGGAGGAGGAGGAGGAGGAGGAGAAAGCAGGGACCTTCCTCTGCCAGAGGGGGGGTGGGGGTGGCTGCGACCACAAAGTCTGGGAAATGATGTAGGGGCAGAGCCAGCCCTGTAAGGTAGGACGAATGAGAAAACCGACTCCCCAAGACCGGGTGAAACGATCGATCGATATCAGCTTCAGTAACAGAATCTTTTTTTTTTTTCAAATAAGTTTTATTTTATTTTTTGTACAAAATCTTCCATTACACGGTGTGACAGAATCTCAAATGCCTGATTGCATCGGCCCCTCCCTGCCTCTTCGCTTGGGAGGAAGGTTTCCTTGCAGGGCTCCCAGGCTGCGGCAGCCACACCTGACCACAAACAAGCCAGATTTAAAAATCCTCAGGACGCAGCCAGTCAGATTCCATCGTAAGAACAACTACGCCAAGAAATCCCAAGATTGAATCACTCAAGGAATCCCTTTCAGCTAGAAGTTCTGATCCCCTTCCTAAATCCCAGCAAAGATGCTCACCCAGTCTCCCTCTCCCCCCCTCCCGTGTGTGTGTGTGTGTGTGTGTGTGTGTGAGAGAGAGAGAGGGAGGGAGCGAGCGAGCGAGCGAGCGAGCGAGGGAGAGAGAATCTGCTCAGCTAGCCTCCGAGAAGGGGAAACCTGAGTGATCCCCGCTTCCCAATCATGGTGGGAGCAGCCCCTCCTATAGGGGCTTTAAATAAGGCATGCAGAGCCAAC
Source organism: Oxyrhabdium leporinum (assembly GCA_032468155.1). Classification (NCBI taxonomy): domain Eukaryota; kingdom Metazoa; phylum Chordata; class Lepidosauria; order Squamata; family Cyclocoridae; genus Oxyrhabdium; species Oxyrhabdium leporinum. The sequence continues at coordinate 12,955 of JANHFL010008543.1, forward strand.
AGAGCCCCATTGCAATTGGCACATCTGGGAAGTGAGGCATGCTTGAGCTGCTGCCATCCGGACCAGCTGCAGCTTCAGAACGGGCAGTCCCACCTAGTGCATTGTGCTAGTCTAGACAGGAGATTTGTAAGGCATGAGTATATTTAGCCTGCTCAGGTTGGCCAGTTGAATTATGCCCATGCATGCCCAGCTGAGCAGCCCTCTCCTCTCCTCAGGCAGGGACACTCTCTGCTCCCCTGGGTTACTGGCCTCCTTCCCTGGCACACCAGGGGCTGCTTTGTGGTGCTGTCATTCAGCCATGCCAGGATCGGTTGGCACAGCTGCTGTAGGGCTTGTGGGAGCCCAGCCTGCCCCACTGCTGCAGAAGAGGAGCAGTTGGGCGCAGCTACAGTGAGAGCTGGCTGCCCTCCAGCAGGTCACGTGGGTGGCATAAGGAACGCTGCTTCCGCTCTTCTCTTCTCTGGTTGCACCAGCTGGCAGCCCTCACACCGTCTGTTGACAGCCTCGGAGCCCCATTGCTGATGGGGCTGGCTCTGGAAATGGCTGTCCTGTTCGGCCCCAGATGGCCTGGGCTCCCCTGGCCCTCAGTAGCAGCAGCCTGGGAGGCTTTGGCTGAAGGAAGGGCTCCCCACCTTCCTGCCCAGGGTCCAGATGGAGGGAGGGACCTGGGCACCACCCTGGCAAGGCTATTCCTGGCTCTGCCCTCTGGTTCTGCACACACCTGTTGTCCATGGTTGTCCCTGTTCCCCTATGGAGATTCTCCCTCATGCATGGTTGGCCCAAAGGCGCTTTTTCCAATTTTCTTCGTTTTTCCTCAAAGACCATTCGCTTCTCATTCAAGAAGCTTCTTCAGTTCAGTTCTTCTGAAGAAGCTTCTTGGACGAAAGGCGAAAACATCTTCCAGGAAAAACAAAGAAAACTGCCTCTGGAAAAAGCAATTTTGGGTTGTCCCTCCTTGGTTGCTCCGAGCCTGCGAGGCGGGCTAAGAACTGGTTACGTTCAGCCGGCAACCACCAACATCGCCTCCATCCACTCAAGCATACACCCCAGGGGGGCGGAGCGGTTTAGGGGGTCCCAGGCAAAAGGCAAATGGGGGTGGGGGTGGAGGAAAGAAACTCCACTGGTGGACTCAGTTCCTGTGTGTAAACAGTCCCCAAGCTTCTAGACCCCACAAAGGTCTCAGCTCAACTGTTGCGTAACAAATTGGCGCAAAGCCCAGCTTACTCCTCCATTGGGGCCAAGCTTGTCCTTGCTACAATTAAAGCGGAAGAAACCCCACGCAGGACACCAGGAAGCTTCCAAAGGCAGCCCACAATGGTCTGGCAGGACGTGGACAATTCGGTGGGAGACGGGGCTGCCAGGAAACAGATTTCTCCAATCCTAGAGCTGGAAGGGCCCGTGGAGGTCACCTGGCCTAACCCTATGTGTCCAGCCGAGTGCTGGATCTGTGGTGGCATTTCTGGCAGAGGACCGGCCAGCCTCACTCTGGTGGCCTTTGGCAAGGAGGCGGCAGCCAAAGCTTCATGGAGCAGCCGGCCAGGATGTCCCACCTGATGCCTAGCCTGGAGCAGCTTCTTTGTACCTTTCAGCCCCCGGCTGGACCCCAACCTGGCCTGGCGCAGGAGAGGGCACCTGCACCCCCTGCTCCTTTAACCGAACCCCTGGGACGGCCCTGGCCTTTGGAGCAGCGTTGTGTCCTCTGGAGGCTCCTGGAGGGCCTCTGCGTTGGGCGGATGCCGCATGTGCGCAGAGGGGCCCTGTCCGCCCACCTTCTTCCTCCCCTTCCCCCCAATGACCCCGACAGACAACGCAACGGGAACACCAGAGCCGACCGAACCTTTATTGAGTCTGCTCCTCCACATCTCTGGGCCCACCCCTTTCAGATCACCCCGCCCTCCCAGAGGTAGTCAAGTTTAAGGGCTTCGGGGTCAGAGCGCCCAGGGACACAGCAGGTCTGTGTCTGGCTTGCTTTCCACCCGCTGGAGAAGGAATGCATCAGTCACAGGGACCTCCCTCCCTCCCTTTGCAGCACTTTAACGTAAGCCTGAAAGGGATCCTAGAGGTCATCCAACTGAACTCTGTCCTAGGCAGGGGTCCTTCATTACAGCCAGAGATTGAGAGGCTGTGAGGCAAGATCCCTCCCTTCTGGAGCTGAGCCACCCCCCTCCCCCTGCACAGCAGACGTTCAAAGACGCCTCAGGCCAGAGTCAGCAGTGGAATTTACACCAGGCCACAGATTAGCTGTGTGGGATCCAGCACACTGTGCGAACAAGGCCATCATCTGAACCCGCAATGGTGGTTCTTCTGTGCATAGAGGTTATGCGCATGCAGGCACTGTGTGGTGTGCCAGCTTTATGCTTAGCCTATGTGCAGAAAGCCAGCCAGGGCCTGGTTCGTACTGGCAGCTGGGGGTCACCGGCCCCCTTTCCTGGGGAGGCTCTCAGCTGCTGAGAGGAAAATGACCCCCAGTGGCCATTGAGCAGGTGATGCCTCTGGCATCACTGCGGCACTTCTGCCCCCCCTTCTTGGATGCTCCCCGTTTCCAAAGCTGGACCAGGTCTTGGGGTGGGCAGCGGAAGTCCTGAAGTGGACCCCCCCTCAGCATTCCGAGCCAAGAGTGCTAAAGCCCCCCCCCCCCCACGAGGACCTCTCGCTGACCAGCCACACCGGCCTTGCCCTGGTGCTGCAGAGAACGGCCCCCTCCCCAGATCAAAGGGGAGTTTCCTGCTTGTAATGATAGCCACAAGTGGGGCCCTCGAATTGCAGCTTGATGGCTGCCTTGTGGTGCAGGTGGGGGGCCAGTGTGTCAATGGAGATCGCCCCCTCCCTGGATTCCTTGCTCTGCTTCTCCTGAGCTGGAGATGGTGGAAGGGCCAACGGGCCTGGCTGGGGCCGATGGGGTGGGGAGTACCGCGTCATCCGTTTTCCCCCAGAGAATGGGTCCAGTGGAATTGTTTGGGGGGCAGCAAGGGAATGAAAAGTGGGCGTTGTGGCTGAAGAGCCATGGGAGGCCTGAGACTCATTGGTGGAATCCAGCCAGGCTGCAGGAGACTTGCCTCGCCTGCCTTGGGGGATGGGGCTGCTGGCCAAGCTGCTGGAAGGGCCCAGGTGGGGAGAGGCCAACCCCGGCCAGGCCCTGTAGCCTTCCATCAGCTTCAGCACGGCCTGCTGGCCCCGCTTGGCTGCCAGCCACCTCGGGGTGCGGCCTGCCTTGTCCCGGACGTCGGGGCTGGCCCCGTGCTCCAGCAAAACCCTCACCACATCAGCCCAGCCTTCCTGTGCGGCCACGCCCAAAGCAGTGGCCCCTTGGCTGCAACTGTGGTTGGGCTGTGCGCCCCTCTCCAGCAACAGATGTGCGATGCTCCCGTGGCCCTGCCAGGCAGCCAGGTGCAAGGCTGAGCGGCATTCCTTGTCGAGGGCATCCACATCTGCCCCGTAGCTGAGCAGCAGCTGGGTGGCCTTCGCCTGCCCCTGCCAGCAGGTGACGTGCAACGCAGTGCGGCCCTGGGCATCCCGCCCCTCCAGCCTGGCCCCATGCTCCAGTAACAATTCGGCCATCTCCACGCAGCCCTCCAGCATCAGAAGGTACAGCATGGGGCGACCCTCGGAGTCAGACAGGTTTACCTCTGCCCCCTTGCGCAGAAGCAGCTCGGCGGTGCTGTGGTGTCCGGCCAGCATAGCCAGAGTCAAGGCCGAGAGTCCATCGTAGCCCTGGTGGTCGAGGGGGGAGCGGTGCTCCAGCAGGAGCTGCACAGCATCTGTGTGTCCTTCCTGGGCTGCCAGCATCAGCGGGACGCGGCCGTCCCGGTTTGGCTCGCCTACGCGGGCTCCGGCCTCCAAAAGAGCTGCACACGCTCTGTCGTGGCCCTGCCAGGCTGCCAAGTGCAGCGGGGCCCAGCCCAGCCCATCTGGGTGGTTTTCATCTAAGCCCCGCTTGAGCAGGGCCCGGACAACGGCTTCACTGCCCTGTCCAGCTGCAACACCCAGAGCGTCCCGGCCTTCACTGTCCAGGACATCAATGGCCGCCCCCCAAAGCAGCAAAGTCTCCACTGCTGCCCGGTGGCCCATGGAGGAAGCAGCCAAGAGCGGGGTGCAGCCTCTGGAGTCAGCCTGGTCCACTTCGGCCCCGGCTTCCAGCAAGAGCTCCATGACATCCACTTGGCCTTCGTAGGCAGCTACCAGCAGGGGAGTCACGTTGTCCCGGTCGGCACGTCCCGGAGAAGCACCGCAATCTAAGAGCAGCTCTACGACCTCAGCACAGCCACGGCTCACTGGAATGCACAAAGCAGCCACTGAAAGGGCTGTCCGCCCATCCGTGTCAGCGTGATCGACACGAGCCCCCTGACTCAGCAGCAGAGCCACAATGCCCCCGTGGCCCATGTAGGCAGCAGCAATGAGGGGCGTGCGCCCCTCAGAATCAGCCCGGTTGACATCTGCTCCATGCTCCAACAGAGTGGCCACAATGTCCTCATGGCCCCCCCAGGCAGCGGCCCTCAGTGCCGTTCTCCCCTCAGTATCAGCGCAATCCACACTGGCGCCAGCATGCAGCAGAAGGCCAACGGTCTCGCTGTGACCACCCCAGGCGGCCGCACGCAGCGCCGTCCAACCTTTCTGATCTGCACAATTGACCTTGGCGCCATGGGCCAGCAGGCAAAGCAGGGCCTTTGTGTGTCCTTGGCGAGCCGCCAATGTCACAGGGGTCTGTCCATGGTGATCGAGGGCCTCCGGCCGCGCACCATGAGTTAAGAGCAGCCCCACCACTTCATGGTTGCCGCTGTGGGCCGCACTGGCCAGCCACGTGCGCCCGTCCACATCCCGCTGGTTAACGCTGGTGCCATTTTCTAGTAGCAGCCGCGCAGAATCCTCCCGCTCCAAGGCGTGGTGCAGGGAGGGGGCCGGCCCTTGATCCCTGCCAGCACCAGCGCCTGCCAGCACCAGCAGCTCCAGCACTGCTGGCTCCAAGGGCACCGGCAGCTCCGGCCCCAAGCAGCACTCCACAGGCACCCGGCACCACAACAGCCACAGCGCCAGCTGCCAGGCCTCAAGGCCAAGCTGGGCAGCCAGCAAGTGCCAGGCCAGTTCAATCACCTCCTCTGGGCTCAGTTCTGGTGCCTGGCAAGAGGCACTCACGGCAAGCAGGGCGTGCCCTCGGGCTGGGCAGCAGTGGTACTTCCACGTACAATGCTTGATGTCACAAAGCCACTCGGCAAAGCTGATGTGGAAGAACATGCAGGTACCCCCTGGGCCCCTTTGAAGGAGCCCTGCCAAGGTTGCCAGGTGGTCCGGAAAGCTCTCCCGGAGCAGCGGATGGCACATCCAGATGGCAGCGTGAAGCTCACGAGACGTCAGTGGGCGAGGGGCTGCCAGCAGCGCCTCTAGCAGAGGGCGGATCAGGGCAAACTGGTTGTGTGGGAAGAGGCGCTGGCAGAACCACAGGTACAGTCCAGACAGCGTCCCTGGGATGTCACGGACCTCTTGCGGGGTGACCAACTCTTCCACTACCCTGTCTAACACCTGTTCCAGGTAGAGCAGGCAGCCATTGCTCTTCAGCTGCAACTGGGTCAGGGCTCCAGTCATGTCGTGGGTGAAGCGCCACCGGAGCGCCTCCTCCCGGTCCAGCCGGGCCAGGACGTAGTGTTGCACATCACAGATGATGGGTTCCCTCTGGAGGTCATCAAGGCACAGTTGTCGGAATCCTGCAGCGGAAAAGGCCAGATGAGACAATGGCCTGCCCCACCCTGGCTCCCTCTCACAGGGGCAGAGGCCCTAGCAAGCAAACAGCACCCAGCATCAACATGCCAACTCTCCCCCACCCATTTGGCACCTGTTCTCAAGGGAGAGGCTGCCCCCATGTCACAGGTGGCTGGTTTGCAAAATGCACCAGAGTTAGTTTGACAGGTGTCACATCTGGGCTGAGGTCTCTTCCATTTGCTCTTCTGTTCCCCCTCCCCCAGGATTGAACAGCCAAGGTCCCCCTCCGTGGAAAGCTGTGCCCGGAAGGCGGCCCAGGACAGCTTCAGCACCTCTGTGATGACAGCCCCCCACCCCTCCCACCCTGCTCACCAGGAAAGAGGCGCAGCACCCCCTGGCTGTGAGAGCGGGCGCTGCAGATCAGGAGTAGCCAGGGGGGCAGCAGCCGCAGGTGGCTTCCCAGAAGTTGGGCAATGGACTTGCTGGGCCCTGGGGTGGGGCCCCTTTCCTCCTCCTCCTCCTCCTCCTCCTCCTCCTGGTGGTCTCTCTTGGCCGCATCCAAGGCATCCACCACGATTAGCAGAGGCTTTGTGGGGGGTGGCAGGTCCAGCAGGGGCAGCAGCACTGCTCTGGGTGAGAAGGGGTGAAGTTGACAAGGGTGGGAGGGGAGCCCCCAGTGTTCTGCAGCTGGAGCCAGCAGGCCTAGGCCAGGCACCCCTGGCAGCTGCAGGCTGGATAATATTTACTTTATAAATGTAAAGCTATCTTGATGAAAGGAAGCAACATTTGGACAGAGTCAACAAAGACAGGAAGCTTAAAACCAGCATGTGGATTAAAAGGCAATTTAAAGCAAAGAGAGCGACTGGATGAAAGTTAAAGGATCCATCATTTATTGCAAGCACCGACTGATGTGCCTCAATCTGCCTTCCGTCAAAGCCCTGCCGGCAGACCTACTGTGTAACTGGGGTGGGGTGGGGG
>JANHFL010008544.1:0-13366 GCA_032468155.1 Oxyrhabdium leporinum
GATAGAGAGAGAGAGAGAGAGAGAGAGAGAGAGAGAGAGAGAGAGAGAGAGAGAGAGAGAGAGAGAGTTAAATTCAGTGTGAACAACTGTGAAGTGATATATATTGACATAAAATCTCACCAGTACATTAATGAGTTCTTAGTAGTAACACCAGGAAAGAGATCTTTGGTCACGGTGAGTAGCTTGATGAAAATGTAACTATGTACAGCTGCCACAACAAAGGGAAATTCAATTATTGGAAACTTTAGGTATTTTAGCATTCAGAACACTGATCAGTACACTTTGAAAGGGATTATTTCAGAATTAGGAAAGGTGCAAAAAATGACAATCAAAACTATTAGGGTCTAGAGAAACTCTTCTGCAAGGCAGGCTACAGTACAGCAATCAAGGTTCTTAGAACAAAAGGTAACAAATACAGAGTGCATCAAATCAGGCAATGCCTAGATAATGAGATTTTCTCTCATTACCTTAGACTTCAAAATCCTCCATTGAAATTGAATGCAGAGAGATTCGGGATTGATAGAAAGAAATATCTATTTTAAATGAGACTCAGTTAAACTAGAATTTGCAACTGGCATTGCGTAAGATCATAAAGGATGAAGATATCAATGGCTATGAATACTAATTGTCTATTACATCCTGAATTATAGGCAGCCCTAGCCAGTAACAATGGAAGAGGGCTCTCAGCCTCCAGTCTAGGTTTAAAGAGCTTCCCAATTCAATCAAGCTGCCCACTGTGTGACATAGAATGCTGGACAAGCTCTTCTTACAATTCCATCACAGTAACATGGTCTCTTTAATGTATAAGTTATATGAGAATAGAGATTGATTCTCCGAGCTTGTGGGTTGGTTTTCAAACATTCATTAGCAGACTAGGTAACAACTTCAGCAAAATTTAGGGAACATCAGTGTTGGTGTTCTTCTGTTGATAAGGGCTTTGAGTGGTCAGTAGGTCTTGTGAGGGGAAGGTCATGTCAGGTGAGGGTCTTGACTCTCCCATTACAAGATCTATTGACCACTCAAAGCCCTTATCAGCAGAAGAACACCAACACTGACATTCCCTAAATTCCGCTGAAGATGTTACCAAGACTGGTAATGAAACCTTTGGAAACCAACTAACAAAGCCTGGGGAATGAACTTCCACTCTCATCCTACACCTCAGCTACAGATAGTTGCCACTATTATATGTTATGGGTTATAAATTGCATCTGGTGTCTTGCTTTGGGGTGGAATGGAGCCATTGGGAAATTAAAGACCACAGACCCTATAATACATAAATAAAAAGTATCAGAAGGTAGAACTTCATAGGGGTAGAAGGTAGTTATCTTGAACTCCTATGAAGTTCTACCTTCCAATACTTCTTGGATGGATAGCTCATTTTTGGACTAATTATCCTTTCCACCCCCTACAAAGTAAAGCCAACTCAGAAATGAGCCTCACCTAAGTTCAAAGGCACCTATCCCATGCCGCCGAGAATGGAAATAACCGAGGGATAGCCATATTTACACGCACACCCCTGCTTTCCAAGCCATCTGATAAGGCTTTGACATGGCTCTACTCATCCATTACTCGGGGAAGAGGGTTTTAGCGCCGTTGCTGTCTTCGGGAGATACCGACGGGGCGACTGAGGAGACCCCCCTACCGCAGCCCATCATCAGCTGAGAAGAATCCTTCCGCGGCTGAGGGGGGCGGCCGGACCGGCAGCAGCAGAAAGGAGAAGGGGTCGCATTCGCAGCTTCGAGCCCTCTCTCCATTTCTGAGCTGGGGGGCTCGGCGCGGCTCTGACCCGGGCTGGGAGGAGACCGCGAAGGCGCGGGGGGGCAGCTATCCCTTTCGGAATCCCCCGGGGGAAGGAAAGTCGAGTGGTGGACGCCGCCCCCGCCTCCCCAGTGCCAGAGGGCTGAAGGGGGGGGGGGGAGAGAGGCAGGCAGGCAGGCACCCACCTACCCTCCTCCCTGCCCCCGCCCCGCGCAATTGGAGGGCCATGCTAGGGAAGAGGCCACGCTTCCCAAACTTCCTGCCCCGCTCGCTCGGCCAACGGGTGCCAAGAGCTGCCGCCGCGCCCGCCGCCGAGCGAGCGCTTCCTCAGCCAGGGGACCGCAGGAGCCGCCACCGCCGCTCCCCGGGGAGGACCTGAGCGCTCGCCCGCTTCTACCTCGCGGAGCGCGCGCGCGCGCGAAAGAGAGAGAGAGAGATGAGCGGGCCGCGAGAGAAGGCGCCCGAGGCTGCGCCCCAAAGCGGCGGCCGCTGCGCCGGGGGCGTCGGCAGGAGCCCCGTTATCCTCTCGCTGCTCTTCTCGCTCCTCTCGGTGGGCGCCTGCTTTCTCCTCAGCGCCAAGACCTCCAAGCTGCAAGGGCGACTGGTGGCCCTGGAAGAAGAGTTGGCCAGCCGCGCTTGGAGTCCCGGAGAGCAGCTGGCCGCCGAGCCTTTGCTCGCCGCGCTTCAGCCTCAGGTGGACGACCTTCTCCGGGAGGTAAGGGCTGAGAAGGGCGGGGTGGAGGCCAAGGGGACAAGGGCGTGGCGGCGTGGCCGGAGGCTGCCTTATTCGCCCGCTTTTCTCAAGTAAACTTTCGAAGAAAAGTCTGGCTTTTCCCTCACCGGCTCTAGGAAGGGGCTGCGAACGGGAGGCAGGCAAGCTGGCCGTTGGATCCGACTCTCGGCCGCGGGCGTCTTTTTGATTGACAGCGCGGGGCTCGACCCGAGAATGCAGCCAGAGCCCCGTCGCACCTCACAACTTAATCCAAGACTGTGGGGGCATCTGAAGGCGCCGCCGCCGCTTGCGATCTGCTGAAGCGGCGGGACTCTGCATAGCTGTGGGTCTTCAAAGTGCCTCCCAGGGCATCGGGTGTCGTTTCTGCTGTAACTGGCCGAGACCGTTACAACTCGGCACTGGAAGCAGGCGGATGGGACCCCGCTCTCTGGCTTCTCCAAACGATAACATTTGTGGGGGCGTTTTGCATTGTGGAACGCCGTGCTTAACCTTTTAACCCACATTTCCTCAAAGAGCTTGGGACCTGGTGAAAACCCTATCCTCAACACCTGCTCCGTGTTGTTGTCACGGCACTCCCGGCTAAGCTAGAGCAAGATGATCCATTGCTTAATATATTGTGAGAACCACAGCGGTTTAATTAGTTTAGTAAACCATTAGCATGTTGCAAGTGACTTGCCCAGGAGCATCCTCTGATCTAAACTGTTTGAGCAGGGATTCAGATCTGGCTTTAACTCAGCTGTTATCTGCCAGGATGCACTGTTTTAATTGCTGGATTGCAAGCGCTACAATATATAAGTAAAGACATCCTCTAATTGAGGTTAACTCTTGGTGGCCACATTCATGCCATTTTCTCAGCACCATTTTAGAGATGGGTTGCCTTTGCTTTTCTTGCGATCATTTTTGCTTTTTGTTTTATTTTGCATTTTAATCAACTCCCTTGAATCAGTGTAAAAGGAATGTATATTTTGAGCATGTACAGAATGTTTCCTTTGCTATAGTTCCAAAATTGTAAAAGTGCTTTGAGGATGTCAAGGTCAAAACCTCTTTTAAACTAGTATTCTCCAGAAATGTTGGATTACAACCCACAAAACTGTAAAGGTATAATTAATTTTGTACACTTTTGTAAATATACATTTGTGAAATCTAGATTTCTACTTCATTACCTTGTGTTTTTAAAATCTGTGACAGCAGTGCTCAAAACAGTTTTCATCACAGTGATCAGGTGACTTTCCAGAATGCCGAGTTGGCATTGCAATTTAAGACATACCTGGAGGGTTTCAGGTTAAAGAGAGGAGGTTTGTTATAAATGGCTGAAACATTTCAGACTAACTGATTATCATATTATGTAGAGTTGGGAAAAGCTCCAGTAATAATCTTTCTTAAAATCAAAAGCACTTTTAAGAATATTTCCCAGGAAGGGGAGAGTCTCCTACTAAGTGTAAAAATGAAGCTAATTTAATTTATGAAGTGGTTTAAATAGGGTTGCAAAGATGTGCAAATCATGGGCAATATCTTGTAGATTGCTTGGCAATTAATAGACTTGACTGGCATGATGTTCACACAAATCTTAATCTCAGTTTAATTATCTGTTACAGTTAAGACATTCCCCTTTCTAGCATTGAACTGGGCTGATCTGGAACAACACATGGTGTGATTGGATTAGTACATGGATGAAAGTCCAGTAGAAAGTCCTTTGTTGTAGCGTAGGTCACAAAATTAGAAAAATCATCTGGAAGAATGCAGTGGCAAACCACTTTTGTATAGTTGCCAAGTAAACTACATGGGCATGTGTCTATACAGCCACCAGGAGTTAAGCTTGACAAGAGGGAAGCCAAGGGGACTTTCTTAAGTACCCAGTTGTTTGTGCAGTGCCTTCACAAAATGTTAGATACCACTGACAACTTGATTCTGCTTCTTCATAGGGTAATTGCTGACATGAAGTGAGGACACAAGCTTGTGACATTGTAAAAGCAAAGACATTTGTTATACATATGAAAATAGAATTGATTTGCATGCTATAGTAAGGGATTGAAATTTCACAGTGTTGATTTTTTTCTTCTTCAGTAAACCAGTATGGCTAGTATTCTAAAATATGAGGTAAAATTCATATCTGGAATTATACAGAATAATAGTCCTTCTCAGTGGTAGCCCTCTTCGGTCTGGAATTCTTTCTTTCCAGAGGTGTGTGAAGCTTCTGCTTTGCTGAAATCTCAAAAATCAGTTATATATATACTTTATTCCAATGAACCTTTGATCCCAGCTGATTCATTGATTGAGAGCGTTTGTCTAAGGCAGGGGTGTCAAACTCATGGCCCGCGGGCTGGATGCGTCACCTGGCCATGCCCACACCCCCGCCCGATTTAGCAAAGAGGAAAAAAGTCATGGTATGTCACATGATGCTACCGTGACAACGCGAGTTTGACAACCCTGGTCTAAGGTTTTGCACTGAATTGTATTTCTATGCTTTTCTGTTTATTTCTGTTTCCAGATTTTTGTTTGTTTTGATAATGTAGTGCCTGGTTTCTTTCAGGATTGGGGCAGATTACTAATATTGATAGATGGGTAAATAAAGTACTGTAAGTTTTATCTAACAGATTTATAGTGTTTGGGGCTTTTTGCTCATGAAATTTTATAGTTTGCAGCCAACTTTGGGAGAAGAATTAGAAAGGCTAAGAATCTCTTTCATGATATGCTTTCTAATCCTATGCAAATTATCCATAGTTTGCTTTCTTTAAAAGACCAGAAGTGTGTGGGATGTAGATACATGATGCAAAATCCATGTCAAAGGAGGAAAACAGTTTATAGTGTTTCTCAGTCTGTAGCTATATCTCCAAGACTGGAAAATTGGCATGAAATTGCTTAACATTTAAACAAAACCAGGAGAGAATCTGACAGCAACATCTATATGCTGTCTAACTCCATTTAAGGTTGGTTGTAAGTAGCCAAGTAATAATAACAGGGATTTAAAAAAAATTTCAAAAGCAAAATTTCTTCGGAACTACAAAATTGATTAAACATAGGTACTGTAATTCCAAAGGATATGAAGAAATATGCCCTTTGATTCTTAATTTTGCTGTGTTACTGACAGAGCATTCAAATAAGGTAATTGTTCAGTTAGTCTCAGATACAGTTCTTCATTACCTCTTTAACTGTCACAAGATAACTTGTAAGATATCTTGGAGTACACTCTCCAGCTTTAAATAGCACTTTCTTAACAATGTTTTGAATTTTGTAGCCAAAATTCTAAACAATATGATTAGTTCAGTCCAACTTTACTGGCTTGCGATTTAGAAATAGAGGAACACAAGCCAACAGAAATGGGGAAATTACAATTGTAGTGCAATAGTATAATTGCAGTTTAATGAAGTGATATTGAAAAATCCCTTTTTGAAATAGTCATTATGAAAAAAGGAAATTCTAATACAAGCAGTGGATGCTACAAAAATACTCAAAGAAAGACGGTAGATTTATTTTTCTAATATTGCAAACCTATCCTGCTATAATTTGGATTTCATTTTTGTTTATGATTCAGAATAGTTTCCTAGTCACTTTTAAAAATTTGGATTGGTTCAGACATACAGTAATGCTAAATCAATGAACCATTGGTATAAATCTTACATTTATTAGGTTTCCTGCTGGGTTTATTTTCTTTTTCTGAGTGACTACACAATTGGAATGCTTCAACTTTTCTAAAACATTTTTTTAACCGACATACAAAGAAGAATATTGAGATTAATGTATTCATTCGTTAGAGAATCAACTTTTAGTTATTTACTAAAGGTTTGAAACCAAAAAGGACAAATATGGAGGATTAAAAGAAAGGCTAAAAATAGATAAAATTCATAATTGTTGAGCTAGCGTCAGGTAGGCAGGTGTTGTACCAGGCAGAATGAAAGGGCAGGCCTGAAGCTTGAGATTGAGAAAGAGAAAGATGGTTAGGACAGATCAGTTTATTCTGAAGGAGTTTAAATCTGCAGAACTGCATGATTTACATTCTACCATACTATAGGAACATTGTTCTATAGAATTCCAGACAGAAGAATGGTCTGGCTGAACTTTTATGTATTACTTTTGAGAAATCCCAGAAAACAACCAAAATGGTTCTCAACCTTGGCAGCTTGAAATTATGTGGGCTTCAACTCCTAGAATTCCCCATTCATCATGCTGACTGAGGAATCCTGGAAGTTGAAGTCCACTTGTCGTCAAGTTGGCATGGTTGACAAATGTTTGTCATGGTTTTAAAAGAAAGTTCATAGTGTTATAGATTGTAAGGTTGAAAGAAACTTTGGTATTTAATCCATCTTCCCGTTCAATGTAGAATCACCTCTCCAGTTCTGATACATGCCCTTCCACAGCTTTTCTTCCTTTAGGGAAAGAAAATCTATAATCTCCCATGACAAAACATTTTCAAATACCTAAAATAAAGTTTCATGCCATCCTGCATGTTTGTCTTCTCCAAGCTAAACTACCCAACATGTTCAGCTGTTCTTCATGTACGGTAGTTTTCATTCTTGACTCCTTATTATCTTTGCTGTTTTCTTCCGGGCGTGCTCCAGTTTTTTTCAGTGTCATTCCTAAAATGAGATGCTCAAAACTGAATGCATCAATGCTGAATAAAGAGATACAGTGATTATCATTAACATTATTGTCACACTACTTTTGATGCAGTCTAGAAGTGCATAGTTTTTTTCTTTTTCTTCTTCAGATATATAATAACATTTGGCTCATATTTTGTGATCTACCAAGATACAGATTCTTTTTGAATACAGTACTTCCCCTGCACCTTATATTCCTTTGGGTATTTGATTTTTCCTACCCAAATATAAGACTTCACATTCATTTCTGTTGAAATTCATGTTGCTGCTGTATCATCATCATCATCATCATCATCATCATCATCATCATCATCATCATCATCATCATCATCATCATCACCTTTTTCTAGCCTAATACTTATATAGAATACTCTTTGTATTTATATAGAGACATTGGAATTTTTGGATTATGTAACTTGACCTGTATCTTCTTGCATAAATTCTATGCTCACTTATGTGATGGATCTTTTTATAACACAAATGGTGAGATTAACACATGGAAATGTCTTCTTGGCCTGTAATATATAGTTTGAAAAACACATTTCATGTATTTAGAAGGTGGCACGGGCTCCTTGTAGATGGTATTTTATCAGATTTAGGACCCAAAACAAGCCCTTTCTGACAGCCAAAGGAGAATATTCATCTTGGAGAAGGTGATATCCAAGCCTTAAACTATGTATGGTTTTAAAAATGATAACCTGCACTTTGAGCTGCATTTGGAATTACCTGGCAATCATTGCTGCATCTGCAGTAGTGATGTCACACAGATGTTATACACTACTGCAGTAGTGATGTCACACAGATGTTATACAGGTGGACCTTAGTACTCCTGTAACTATTCAGGCCAATTACAGAACCAAATAAAGTGACTGACCAGTCTTCAAAGGCAGCCCCATGAGGGCCACTTGTGAAGTACAAAAGCATGCATTAAACCCCCCTCTTCCCAAAATGGCTGCAGCTGGTATACAAGATGCAATTGTTCAAAGATCTTCCACCTGCTGTTTAAGCAGGAGGTCTGGGTGATTTGTATTATTTGACTACATAATGTAAAGACAAAGCTATTGTCTCTAAATTTACCTCGTTCAGTGGAGGACTGAATAAAATTTGATATAGGTGCAGCTCTTTTTGCTAAAACATGTTAATGTCTATTTTCTATATTACCAAGCTGTTATTTTTAGTTGTCATAGGTCAGTGCCAAAGAAGAGAATGGATGTCATTGCAGAGACATCAGTGATGGCATGCCAGTGAAAGATGAGAGCTCCAAAGGAGGGCATCAGAGTATGATACCTCATTCTTGTACTGCACAAAATGTCCCAAGAGCACGTCTCTAGGTGACACTCCACAGTTAGAAAGTTCTCAAATGAATTCGCCTTGAAAAACGCTTAAGGGCTAGAACAACTTGTTAGGGTTTTTTTTTCCAGAGCAGTTTGTTGTGTTTTTTTCTTCTTTTACTTTTCAGCCTTAGTCCTAAAGAAAAAAAAAAGTTACTTCATTGTATATTAGAAAAGATGCTTCTGGATTCAGGGGAGGAGCATATACAAAGCTCCACTTTTCAAATAGTGAAAGCAGCAGTATCTTTTTCCAAGCCTGCACAACTACTTTGGGTACTGCTTCCAGATGTTCCTGCATCTTCATGCATGCAAAATCACTTTTATTTGCTGGGAAAAAGGCAGGGAGGTGAGGTGACTTACTGCATGTATGTAGTTGAACCCACAGTCCAAAAGAAATGATCCCTTGTGTTCAGCAGCACCTTTTGGAAGGATTTGTTCAGTCCTAAAGTACATTATATAAATTGGATTCCCTACCAATCCATGGAAACAACTTAATCAATCCGTAATGCAAGTGTCAACATATTTAAGCGCTGCATTAAATATATAAGTAGAGCTTTCTTTGTAATTTTCTAAATCTTCCAGCCTAACTCTTCATTCTAGAGAATGTCTCTGTAGACTGAGCTGAGCCACCATTATGATGGATGAATAATGTCCCATCTAGTTTTCAATAGTATCACAGGGATGGGAAGCATCTTAATTTTACAAAGCCTTGCTATTTCAAATATGCCCAGAATCTTGTTCTGAAACTGGAAATGAAATTTTCAGGGGCTTGTAGTACAAGCTGGAAAAACAGCATTGGTATTCCCATCACAATAACTAGATTGGAATGGTTGTGTTCTTTTGTTAATTCTATGGGAGGAAGAGAATGAGTAATTTGTCCAACTCTTTTTTAATGCCTGAATAGACATGAGGTGGTGCAACAGGAAAGTTATAAGTTACTTTTTTCATGGTCTGCTGAATTGTCAGTAACTGCATAGTTTCAATTTGGCACGAATATTTCTAGTTTTCAGTCTCTTTCCCCTTCTCTTATTTGCTTTATTATTTTCTTTATTTGATTTGATGCTTACTACTCATCTACTCATGATGCTGCATAGAGCCTCAAAAGTTTATAGAAACAAGTATTCTAAATTCAACAGTGCAGCTTTGTTTTGTAGCTTCTTTTTTAAAACATGAAATCTGAATAATCCTATCTACAAACAGGTAATCCTCTATAAAGATAATTCCTTTAGTTTAAAAAATGTGCATGGTATGCATATATGGATACCATTGCTTTATTTGGGTTTCAGTCAATGATTTTACAGAGTCTGTAGGGGAAAACTAGATTATTTCAACTATTACTAAATAATTTTGCAGATTAAATATAAAATAATTGAACAAAAAGATCAGAGTGCTGGTTTGTGTAGTTTATTTGGCTTCAACAGCCTGAATTATTTTAAAATTAACTAAACACTGGCGTGATCCAATCAAATCTGAACACATCTTGGAATTTCCAGTGGGGAAGATCTAAATATTTCTTTCATTTTCTGATTGAAATCTATGAGACTTGGCTTCAATATGGCTAAAACTTGTATGTTTAATAATAGCATGGATCACATTTGTTGGCTATTAGTTTTTATTTATTTATATGTTTGTTTTCTTGACAGAAACTGAGCGAAGGATTAGCCAAACTACGTACAGCAAGAGAAGTACCCTCTGAATGTCATTGCCCACCAGGTAGGTGGATGAGAAATACATTTTTTAAAGATAGATATATTGTGCTATTAAGTGAATGTGAGAAATAAATATCTATGATAGCATTGCTTGAAAGATTGGAGGCGGGTGTCCTGATTTGAATATATTTACAAGGAGTTTTTGTTGTATGGGCAGGAGATCTCCATTTGATTTTGTTCAATCAATAAGAATAGAGTTGGAAGGGACATTGGAGGTCTTCTAATCCAACCCCCTGCTCAAACAGGAGACCCTATACCATTTCAGACAAAAGTGAATAGTCAATGAAATTAATTGGTTCATTTAGTTTCAAAGTGTCTGAGTGTTTTCATAAATGAATACATTATTCCTTATTAGAACATATGCCTAAATGTTTCTTATTTTTTTTTTCATCCCAAAGCAACCTTTGCTGGATGAGTAAGTACCTTCAGTATGTGTGGTTGTTTAAACACCTTTATCTATAGATTTATCCCAAAGATAATTTCTCAGATGAATCATTAAAGTATTTTGCTAGCTTTTGTTCGGCTGCGTTTTGTGAAATTCAGTGTGATTCGGTTAATAAATGTCTAATGATTTCTGTATGAGAAAAATATGCAAGTATTTGCTTGTTTCTTTCTATAAATATTTGGAACAACACAGAACAGGGTATCTTGTATTTGAAAAGCCTGCAGCCACATGAATGGGTCATTTTTGAGCTGAGCTGAGTTGAGGTGAAGTGTTTCCAAGTGGATGTGTTTCTTTTGCACAGAGACCAAAGTCATTGTACAGATACTTGGATCAGATATTATTTTCTAATGAAAACCTTGTGGGGCCCAATGTTTAGAAGCAGTGAAAAGACTGTAAACTGAAATTATGCTAACATTACTGCATGTAAACTTTGCAGGTTGTTTTTGAAATCCTGAGAAAGGTAGCATTATTTTACCCTCTTTTTATCTTTAAATTATATATACTAGTTTTATTAGTTTTCTAATTGTTTTAAACATAATTGTAGTTCTTCTACTTTAGTAACTACTAGCAAATAAGTTGATAGCTGTCTTCATGTTTATATTGAGTTATCTTTTTCAAGCAGGTTACTATAGATATATTGATATATTAACTTAAAATTATTTCTACTATGTCAAAATACCAGTTAAATTTGAAGCCTGCCTAATTTTTAAGGGTGTGTTTTGATTCTTGGAGCAAAGACAATAGTTTGAAGTTTTTGATTAAGTTTAAATCAATACTCTTTCTGACTTAGGTAGCCATCTTGTGCTTCCCAAATTCAGATGCAAAATCCAGACTTTTGGCAGAATGTTTTTAAACTTTTTTTCCTGTCTCTGCAAGTAAAAACTGTGTATATTAAACTTTCTTGAGGTATATTTTTTTTCATGTTAACATTGTTGGACTTGTTTCATGAGTTATTTCACTGGCATTGCCAGCTGCATCTTCAGAACACCCAATGTAAAATAAATGAAGTGAAACTCCCCATAGGAAAAAAAAAACTTGTTTTACAATGAGCAGGCCCCCACTCGTGGCATTAATATGTTTGTACACTTTATTGTAGGCTTGAGATTTTGATGGTTTTTCTTGATTTCTATTCTTAAAAAATGAAATACATGCTGACTTACAACAATTCATTTAGTGACTGTTCAAAATTACAACTCACTGAAAAGAGTGATGTATATTTTTCACACTTATGACTCTTGCAGCATCCCCATAGTCATGTGATCAAAATTTGGATTTTTGGCATCTGACTCATATTTATGAGCGCTGCAGTATCCTGGAGTCATGTGATCACTTTTTGCAACCTAATGACAAGCAAAATCAACAAGGAAGCCAAATTCACTTAACCGTGTTTCTAACTTAACAATTGTAGTGATTCACTTAACAACTCTGGCAGGAAAGGTTGTAAAGTGGAGCAAAACTCACTTAATGTCTCATTTAGCCACAGAAATTGTGTAAATTGAGGATTAGCTTATACTGCAACTATGTTTCTTGATTATGAAGTATAGTTAACATTTATAGTCAGTTGATGCCAGTATCTGGAGTACCCAACGTTTTTGGGTTATAAATGCATATTGAATTTGGAAGTTACAAAATTGCCTCTAGTAGATTTTTCTGTGCACAAAGTGGCTGTAATAAGGAACATAATATAACACTTTTTTGCCAAGCAAAGGTGGACATAACATTCAATCAAAGCACCAAATCTCTCAATACTATTTTTGTTTTTGTTTTTAAATGGGCTCTAGATACATTAATGTAATTAATGTAAGATACATTAGTATAATGAAAGTGAGACAAAGTGGTACTTTTACTTTGCAGCATGCCAACTTTCTTAAAAATTACAGTAGATTTTTTTTTAATACAAAAAATCCTGGCCCAAAAGTATGTCTTTAAGCATGTCAACATTGTTTGGCACCATGTTGGAGATTAACAGGTCACATGATGAGAACTTTGCAAATCCTCTTTCTTGTTTTCATGGTCCAACTCTGCGTCTCCACCTGTCTTCTGTATGACAGGCAATTTTGAGGGAAACCATATACTATGGTTTAATCTTTTGATTTCTTCTCTCCTGCTTCTCTCTTTCATTCTCCACTGCCATTTGTTTTATTTGCCTTCTACTTCTTCATTTATTCTCTGTTCAAGACCAAATTTGACCAGAAATTGGGATATCTGTGATGAAGATCTCTTGATATCAAATTCAAGTATTGCTGCACAGGGAAAGACTTGGATCAGAACTGTGGTTCTGGGATAGGAAAGGTTTTTCCCTACCGTATTTTCCCAATCCAAATTGGACTTCCTACAGTGAAAAGCATGAAATACTTTATAGTACTGAATGAGTTGTTGGAAAGCAAGTGAGGGAAAATATAGGACAGCCACTTTCAGCTGCATACTCTCATGATCATACAGGTAATCCTTGGTTTACAATAGTAATTGCAGGAGAAGGAGTGGCAGAGCCTGGGGGTGGAGTTAAAAGAGGGATCAGCTAGAATCTCTATGTAGCCACAAGTGGATGAAGTCCAATTTCCCTTGAATTCCGTTGCTCCTTATCTAACAATAAGCAGGTGCTAACCGTCAGTTGAGATTATAAATGTTTTTTTTTTATTATTGAAAAAGTTTTATACATTTTCATTTTTAACCCCAGCCCCCTCCCCATCCTCTCCTCCGATACCCCCCCAACCCCCCCCCTGGACTTCCCGAAGTAAAATACAGGGTATTTAATATAACAATCATAAACAACCTACATTAACCTAGCTCAATGA
>JANHFL010008544.1:20894-35292 GCA_032468155.1 Oxyrhabdium leporinum
AGTTGGACTAAGGAGAAATTTCCTAAGGGTGAGACCAATCAAGTTGGCCATGCCCACCCAGTCACATGCCCACCCAGCCATGCCCACCCAGCCGGTCAATAGGGCAGAGAACCAGTTGTTAAATTATTTAAATTCCACCACTGAATAAGTTGCAGATATTTTCTTACTTTCAAATCTCTTGTGAAGCGTATTAATGTAGAACTCTCCATCTTGACTCTTTTTTTTTTTATGAAGGTTTGGGACCAGTAACAAGTTATTTGTCACAAAGCTGTGGCAACTTGCCCTGTTATTATGTGGATTGTATTTTACTTTGTAAGTCTCTATTTTTAAATAAGGTACTGTTTTCCCATCATCTGAACTATGAACATTTGCAGTTTATATATTTAAATTTAAAAAGGAGGAGGATTGGTTTACCTTTTCTCTTTTAAGTAAAATGTTATTAATCTTTTGTAAGATTGATCTGTTTCCCAGGCGGGGATGTGGGAAAAAATGTTGAATCCTGTAAACACACATTTTAATCCTGTGTGGCCAGAAGGTAATGCTGTAGAACTTAATTCATTTTTTGCTTTATGACATTCTTATCTCTCTTACACATTGTGTAATTATATTCTTTCTTTCCTTTGTGAACTTCCAAGTCTGTAGTTTAACTAAGAAGTAAAAGAATCCATGTCAGGAAATATTTTCATATCATTGCCAAGAAAAATCTATAGACTTATTACCAGGAGTTCAGCCAACTTAGTGGAGTCTTTTTTTGGGGGGGGGGGATTCCTAAATTGGGGTTATCAATTTTACTTTTCAATGCCGTCACCCACCAACCAGTGATTGGAAACAGGCCCCTTTTCCAACAGGGAATTGTTTTCCGATAACCATGGGCGTCCATGGTAAAAGAAGATTGCATCAAAATTATGCACACGGTACATAAGCTGCAGTTTTTTCATCATATTGTTCCTATGTATTTTTATCTCCCTGCTATGTTACAGACACCTATGCCAGTAACCTTTCCTGACACAAAAACAATTAAAACACTGTTATCAGTTGCTGCTCAGTTAAGAGTTTCCTAGTCAAGTAACCAACACTCCTCCATTATCTTCCAGCATTTCCTTCTCTAGGAAAGTCTAGGCTTTCTTGCTTTCTAGTCTTGCTCATCAATAGGACTGTGTGCTATTTGATACCTCGCTCCAGTAGGAAACAGAAAGACAATGGGTGAGTACATTCATAGCCTTTTTCCCCATCTTGAAAGTGGGATTGAGAACCCCATATACCTCTAGAAGTTCAAAGTTGAGACGGACTCATTAAGAGACAGTCCCACCAAAAATCAGTGCCATGTTCATCATAGAAGTGTGGCAAACGCAACAATTAAAGGCTATCATAACATAATGGGGTGGTATGTTCTCTAAACACATGGTTAGAAATGGTCAAAAGTAAACTATTGTGGCTTGTGGTATTTCCACCCATTATTATCTCTAAAAACATATGCCTGTGTAGTTTGTAGCTTTGATGCTGTATAGAGCTCACAGAAATTTTATTGAATTTATTCCCTGGCTGAATAAAACTCTGCTTAGTAAATTAGTACATAAAATAGTATATAACATAAAATAGCTTATAATACTTTGTATCATATCAACAGCCTGCTTTATTGTTTCTTGGTTGTATTTAAAATAGTTACCCCAAAAGCAAAATGCTTTGGGTCAGATATAGTGTATTTGTATAACTATTTGCCTCTTGTTCATCATTTACCACAGAATAGAGGACATAGGATACCATACTGTATCATTGTACAGTCAGCTTGTTTTATTGGACCCATGCTTTCTAACCATGTGAACTATTTTGAAAGTCTAATTAAGTTGGCACCTGTTGTTCCAAGGTTTATGTGTCTATTAAAGGCAGACTTTTTTATGTTGAACATGAGTCAAACATGCTGTACTTAGAATCTGATTTGGCAGGATGAGGAAATATAGTTCACTGTCTTATCTCTGACACAAATACTATATGTAGTAGGTTTTTTGCAGTCACTTTGATTTGGTTTACAGAATATGTATTAAATTGTTATTAGTCATCTAGTTGTGTTCTCTAGTCTGCTTTTTACATCTTTGAACAAAACTTTCATTACAAAATTGCTAAGGTGTAGTATCCAGGATTTCACACCAGGCTTTGTGATCAAGTATGAATCTATATTTTCTTTGATTTTACAAACTAGATGTGTTAAATTAATGAATAATATAGATTTTTGTTAGTATATAGCCTGCCAGAGAAGGTCTAATTTCTTCTGTTTTTTATTAATATGAATAGACACAAAAATTAAATCAACAGATAACGTTTTAGTCATGGTATCAAGTCAAATTAATATAGGATTCTTTCATCATACTGAATAAGGATCCAAGCTATTATTTTAACTGTGCTCCTGCAGAAAGCCACAAGAACACCAAACATTATTAATTAGACATTGAACCTGCTTTGTGAGATATGAAATATATTCTAAAATTAAAGTTGGAGAAGGTTTTGTTTTCCTAAACTCTTTTTGGGGTCTTTCTCCTACTGCATCTAAAGCTCCATGTATTGAAAAGATATGGGCCATCCTATTCCCAAAAGCATTTATTCTTAATTGTGGATTTAGATGGCAGCTGGTTGCTTCAAATGTTAAGGCAAAGTGAATTAGTTGCTTATACCTTAAGGCCAGTAAAGCCACATTTGTTGTATTCTTCTAATCAAAATTGACTGCTTGGGTTTGTTTGCATTGATTCATTCAGATTAGTTGAGCTCATGATACATTTATTTAATCTCTTCTGATAAAAGCTTGAAACTTGAGCAAACTACATGGAGAACATTTTGTCAATTGATGACATAAGGAATTTATTTGGACTTTTGTCTATAATTATAAAAAATTAATTAATTTCTTGGGACAAAGGACAGAAATAGATAGAGGTGGACATGATAAAGAACCAGGTTATTCTTGCATCAGTCCCTCTGTGTTAATATTTTGAAATGTGTATATTTCTCTGGTCAAACAGAAAAAATGTGAACTGGTAATTATGTGTTCTCAAATTCAAATTATTTTGATTACCTTGATAGTCATGGAATTCCCAAACCCAGAACTAAGCAGTATGTTAAATTCATAACTTTATCCTTTTAGATTTAGCCACTACTACCAACTGCTGTTTTTTTAGTTGCCTGCGGTGCACTTTAGATAAGCTGATAAAAGTACTACAGAATTGCTATTACAGATAAAGAGCCCCTGTTAACTCCTACAGAACTGAGTCTTATCTTTCCATTGGTAGAAATTTAATGCTGGTTTCCCCCGAAAGATAATTTGATAGTGAACAATATAGAATTGTCCTGCTTGGACAAGTTGGGGATATAGCATTTTGTCTGAGTTAGCACAACATTCCTTTCCTCCTGAAATTTAATGTTTTCTTAAGCATCCAAAATGCTTAAGCATCCAAAAATGCAATCCAGATTAGAATAATGATCTAGATATGTTGGTTTGGCTTTAGAGTTCATTGCATTCAAGTCCCACTAAAATCTGTATACGAGGTTTATTCTTTTTCAGTTGATTTCCATGAAAATCAGTGCAACTCCAGATCCATGCTCATTGGGTAGATAGTGTCACATAGGTTTGGCAGAATACTTGTATTGTTCAAGTTGCAGCCAAACTGAGCTTGAATTGTACTTTCAAGTACTTTTCTAATTTGTTTAAAATTATTGTGGTTAATAAAGTCCTATATGCATATCCTTGGAATAATTAGGGATAGTTTTTGGGATCAAAACAGTTGTTCTGAAAAATAAATGTTCTTTTGTTGTCTTCATGTGTAATGAAATGTATAGTTTTGCGAGAGCTGTTTGTATCTTTGCCCAGAATTGTCTAATCAGAGAGATGGGCAGTATATAAATTTAATAAATAAATAAATAAAGTTATCTAAATTTCCATTTGTAATAATACATCATCAAGCTTGGAAGATGCATCTCTTGGGAAAATATTTAACCACATTTCTTTCTGGAATTGTGTGGCTGGTCCCACATTTCAATCTAGTAGTTTTTGCAATTGATTTTTTAACAATAGAACAAAATTCTCCTGATGAGAATAAAGAGCGAGTGAGGTTGCTGTTTACAGAGATTACTTTAAATCAGGGGTGTCAAATGGTGGCCCGCTGGCTGGATGCATCACACACATGCCATGCCCACCCCAGCTCCTCAAAGGGAAAAAAACGTCACGATACATCACGTGACGGGAACATGATGCAGCGAGTTTGACACCTGTGCTTTAAATAGTCTTAAGTCTTATTTGTTCTTATGTCATCCCTCCTGGCTAAATCATACAGGAAACACAACTAGATGAGCTAATTCTACTTTATTGTAAGGCTAGGTTAACAGAATTTTGTGAATCTGAAAGTACAAACTTTCCACTGCCACTAACCAATTAGGGCAGGTCATCCCTAAATTTATTTTTCTGACTGTTAGGAGGTTGCTGGCTTCTCCCTCATTCCCTAGGCAGCCCCTCTTTCCCTCACCCCCCAAGGTCATCCACACATTGTATTACATCTTAGCAAAATTTGTCGTTTTAGTCAGAATTTTTAGACTAAGACAACATTTTAGGAAACCTTGTTCGGGGAGGGAGGGGCTAACAGGCAGCCAAGACATCTCTGACATCTCTAAAGTTGAACCTAGATAAACAGAAGAAGTTCTTAACTATTCTCTGACCGATAATATTCGCAAAGAAAATGGATCCCTTTGGGAGCTGTAAACACCAGTCATTTAAAGTCATTTAATTACATAAATTTTATGTAAGTTTTAAAAAATCTATATTTCAGTTCCATTAAATCAGTGATATCTCCCATGTTTTAAAACATTTTCAGTGGTGTGGGGCTCCTAAACACTTTGGATTTTGAGAAAATGCTAAGGACGCTGTCCCGGAAATGATTGCCGAGGGGCTATTTTCAAAATAAATGTCACTATAATGATAGCAATGGAACACCTGTTAGAACTGAAATACAGTTAAATTGCTCTCACTTTATTACAATCACAACAGAGGCAATCTATTCCCCCAGAGATGTAATTCTGTGAACTAAAGTTTTCTGGATCAGTAAAACCTCTATCCATTTCATATTACTGGGAAAATCACCTCCGGATTATTTCCTTCAATATACACCGCAGTCACTGAAATTAGTTTCTGTCATTGTGGGTCATTTCTAAACTCAGTCCACCATACCGTCTATCTACAGAAGCATTCCTTCCTTCCATCCTTCCCTCAAAATTTACTCTCCGGCTGCCCCGTTAGCTATCTACCCAACCACTTTGTCTTTCTCAATTTCTTTCTTTAGTACCTGAAGGAACTGAAGGAGTAGCAGCCACAGACTCTTGATTCTATTTCTGGACAGGCTACAAATTAGTGTATTTCCTAATGCTTTGGGGTATTGTTGAACTTGAGGTATTCCAAGGAGAGATAGTGATAAATGGAGGCCAGATTGTTGTTTAGAAGCTACCAGAAAGAGAGAGATGTAATTCATTTAACAATCAGTCAGCCCATCCAGTGGAGCTGGATACCTTGATGTGGAGTTTGTTTCAGTTTTTGCAAGTTTTATTAAACACAGTG
Source organism: Oxyrhabdium leporinum (assembly GCA_032468155.1). Taxonomy (NCBI): domain Eukaryota; kingdom Metazoa; phylum Chordata; class Lepidosauria; order Squamata; family Cyclocoridae; genus Oxyrhabdium; species Oxyrhabdium leporinum. Next base: position 26,482 of record JANHFL010008544.1, read on the forward strand.
ATTAAAAGTGTTAAGGTATTAGATAAGAATGATTTCAAGCGGATAATGAATTCTCCTTTAAGTTGCTGCGGTCTATGGGACTTGTGATGGTTTGTGTCAGAGTTCTAGTCATCATTTGATTTTGGATAATGGATAGGGTTCATGTTAAACAACAATGAGTTTGGGTGTTTGGCTTATTTCAGTTTTTATAGTGTATTTTTAGAAAGAACTTCTAAGAGAAGTTAGATGATAAACACACATGTGTTAGACTTACAGAATGACCCTATTCTGCTTTCTGTATTGTTTTGTATGCAAGTGTTTTCTAATTAATCTGAATAGAGCCCTTTGCTTCACGATTTTAGTTAATCAGCCTCTACGTTAAAGACTGGCCCCAAAATGTTCACAGATGTCTACATGGTTGGAAGGATATCCATGTAGATCACTTTGGAAGTTAGTTTAATGAAATAAGATTTATCTGGTTTGGTGTTAACATTTTGAGCTTGGTAATTCTCACGCCAGGCTTTTCCAAGGTACAACAATTAAAATAACTTGTGGCCCGCACTGTTTCTGGGAGGAGGAGGGCCTGTTGCATTCTTGCCACACCTTGTTTATTGACATTCTCATTGGGTTCCAGGCATTTAATGCAAACCAGTTTCATTGTTTTCTTGCTCTGCTCTGAAAGGTTGCAGCGGAGGCCAAAAGGCCACCTTGCTTGCAATAAAACAGCTACTTTTGTTTAGCAAAAAGCTCCATTAATTAGGCTCTCCTTGCTTTCATCTCTATCATTGTTTACTATATGTGGCTGCTATTAATACATGTTGCTTGCAAGGGGACTTTGTTGAGAGAAACACACCTTTTAAAATATCTTGGAGGGATTTTTTTTAAAAGGTCCCAGCCAGTCTCTTTGTGTTTCCTGTATCCTTTATCTTGTGCACAATCATTGTTTTATACTATTTTCTTCCTTAATAGTTTTCGCTGCAACATTAAGATTCTTGTTTTTAATTGAAACTTTAGTAGCTGAACTAACTTTTATGATATTAGTGAATCTTGGGTGTCCAAAGGAATTGGAGAGTTATATGTTCTATTGCCACTTTGCAAATATAATTTAGTACTGAGCAATACCAAAGCAAGAGTTTTAAGTACTGCTTCTGTGAGTTTCCAAAAAGGGGTCTCAAAGCTTCTTTAAGTAATGCAGGAACTCTGGAAAGTGGAACTCATTAGCCCTGATTAGAAGAAAATGGACTAAAAACAAAGGAGCAGAGAAACCAAGAGCCACATTCCTTTTTGCTTCAATGAGCAAACTTTTATTTTCTTTAGTGACGTTATTACAGTTTCTGATTTAGTCCAATTACTGTTGACAGTTTGCTTTTTATCTTTTCCCCAGATAATTTGCTGGAATTGTGTGTGTTTTGGGGGTTCTCGCTTTGTAATTTGGACATCAGGCCACAGAATTCCTGGCTCATTACTATGATGCTGCCATTTGCCTATATATGAACATCATTTCATTTTCTTGATGAAATTTGTAGACTATTTTGGAGGTGAAATCTCGTCAAACCTTGCAATAATTCAGAGAACTGCATATTTAGATCACTATTAAATATCAGCTATTAAAAGTAAAAGTGTGCCTATTTCCTTTCAGCTTTGCTGATGGAGAATGTATGGGGTAAGGAATAGAGCTGCCAAAGCCAGACAGATGGTCTCAGAACAGATAAGACCATGATGTAAACATAGTACAGATGCTATCAAGAGATTAGTATCACAAATGTGCTACAGTCCCTTACAACAAAACAGCAAGAGAAAGAAACATGGACTTTAAATCTTGGTCGATACACTCTGTTGAGCCCAAGATGTTACTAGGATTTAACTTGTTTCTCCCATGAATCATTTATCTACCACAAACCAGATTTTGATTTTTCTGTAAGAAGTATTGAATGCAGCTTGAGTTTTAGAAAACGAATTACTTCTGTGGGCAATAATTGAAGATAACCCTTAACAGCCACTTTGTACAAACTGCAAATTAGTGAACACTGAAAGAGTTTGTTCTGCATAACATTTGCACAAATGAAAAGTACATATTATTTCAACAAATTAGGGAGCAAAAGGACCACACACTGTCATCATGTCTCCTTTTCTTGTATTATAATAATCTGTAAAGTTGGCTAATTATATGTATTTTCAAAGGTGTTCAACAGTGAAAATTCACTGGAATTGCAGTACTTTTAAACCCACTCTTTCATATTGAGCAAGCTGATTTGTCTATGAAGTCTGTACTTTAAACAATATTACAAGCTACAACTGGATGTCAATTTTCTCTGTAGACAACGAACTAGAAAAAGGTTTTGGACTTTTATAAATATCCTTGATTCCAAATATATTTAGAAAGCCTTTTGTATATGATTGCTTGTAAAAAAATGTTTGTATAAAATGGAAAACTTATGTTCAGGTACTATCATCCTTTCGGTGAATCCATCAAAATAATAAAAATACTTTTGATGAGGTTCTTGGAAAAATACACCATTTTACACATGAATATCCCCATAAGGAATCACTGTTTAGTGAAAAACCTTGAGCTGTGGTTTCCATACCACATTTTGTATGTAATCATTGTAAATCACATCATGAGTGTTTTCTTTAAGGAAAAAAAACCCTTCAGTTTCCTTAAGCAAGCAAAGCCTGTACGTTTTCCATAAAAATAAATTGCAAATCAGTCCATACATTACTAGTCTGATGCTTCTGCACTGTTGACATTTGGCCTCACACATTATTTCTTCTTCCACCCCTAGCCCCACCCCCATGCCCTGTACTTTATAAAATAAAAAATAGCTTAGTTGTCTTTACAGCAATGTCAGATCTGTTTCTGTTGTTTGTTCTTATCTTTCTGATAATAACAACACATTTGCTGGTGGGATCCAGAGCTGACTTCTGGCTAATGTCAAATACTCAGAACTGAGAACCAAGAAAGTGCTGAGATACCCACACTGCTTCATTCATATAGTTAAAAATAAACGACCATGGGAATTGGGAACAAAATTATATGATTTAATTTCAACTTCTCCTATGTTTTTTGTTCTACAAAAATAGCACATGTCAGCATTTTTAGAAAGATAATATAAAATATACAATATAGTCGTTAAACAGAAGGCACAAACATTTTATTGTAACTTTTTATTGTAACTTTCCAAAGGCTGAGAATGGAAATAGTGAAGCTATTCAAATAATTCAAAAGAAATAGTAAAACTGGAAAAGATAAAGGAGAAATGAGTGAAGACACAATACTAATATTTGAAGGCATTCCTTCTGAGCAGTTCATAAATATGCTTAGAGAATAAGTTGTGGCAGACATTCGAAACAGCTGCTCTGAAGTATATGGGAGCTTTAGAGGCTGCTGGTTGTCTCCTCAAATGGATGCATCATGGATGCATACATACATACATACATACATACATACATACATACATACATACATACATACATACATACATACATACATACATGGTTTACAGAATTGTAAATATATAAACCTTAATTCAAGGTTTACAAAACTTAGGGCAATTGAATGAAGCTGAGTGTTTACTGGCTGAATGCCCTTCCTGACACCAACATGGAGTTCACAGTAGATATTTTCTCTTTGTGCCCTAAGAGAGAAACATCTGCCATTACCTAGGATTAAACTCACAATCTTCTGAGTGGAAGGTAAGTGTCTTCACCTCTAGGCCACCACGCCACACATGGATGCATATAATGATGATGATAGTAATAAAAATATAAGTATCAATTTATTTAGTAATAGTCTGGGAAAAATATGATTTTACAAAATAATTACATAGAACATCTTCCAATGATGTAGTTTCACAGAAATTATTACAGTAGGGGAAGAGAGCCAGTTTGATATAATGGTTAAGGCTAGAAATGGGAATTCTCTGACTTTTAACCTTGCCTTAGGCCAACTGGGTGATCTTGGGCCAAATGCACTTTCTTATCCTAGAAAGCAGACAATAGCAAACCACTTTGGAAATCCGAAAGATCTATTATAATTGTGATTGCATAATGGGAAATATATATGGGCAGGGCATTTCCAATACAGGCTTCATTGAGTGGCTTTGGGTGACTCATTGTTCCCTTTGTGTCTTGCTCAATCATTTTGGTAATGGATATCTTGATTTAATAGTTCAGTTTTAAAACTGTCAGTGGCTATCAATTTTTGTTACTAATTTCAAGAAATACACTCTTTTTCTTGGTAAATATAGCTACTTGATATTTGTAGATGTTTGTAAATGTCAAGACCTTTTTTATGGGGATATCCTCTCAATGGTATGTCATCATAAAGAATCCAGCTTTTTTATTTCATGCTATAGCTGTATTTTTGTTACGTTGTGTGGTCTGCAATCTTTATTATTTATTGGCTTCTTTGAAATCCCCTTGGTTTGAAAAATGCAATGAATGCAAGTTTTAGAAATAAAACTTCATTAATCTAAGTAGAAGCAAAGCAAACCGGAAAAGTGATAAATGTACTTCCTATTTGCCATTGACTGATTCTGGTAAAAGAATTAAAAGACTGAAGAGATATGAGTATTTACACTTATAACGAGAACCTGAGTGGGAGGAAGAGTAAATAAGCTGAACAGTTAAGAGATAAGGAAAGGCAGGAAGCAGCTGAGTAAAAATATATATATATATAAATATAGAACTGGGAAAGGGATTTATACTAGCAAAGATACCTAGAAAAGTCAGGTAGCTAGGAAATGCATATTAGGAACAAAAAAACTAGACTTAGAAATAAGAGAATGTTGACTTAAGTGGAATAATTAAATTTAATTAAATTTTGTGTCTATTCCACTTAAGACAATACATTCTCATTGATTACAGTCTTTGGTGATTAAACATTTTAAAAAAAAACTAATTGGTCACTAATGACTATTTAAAATAAATGTTTCAGTATGCAAACAACTAATAGAAATATGGAATAAGTAATAAAGTAGCCTTCTGAGATATTTATTGCAGATGCTAATAGTTATAGATACATATTATCAATAATGATTATTTTATTTATATGGTTAGATAGACTAAATATTGAGACATCCATATCTGAAAAAAAATAGGAGATAATGTAAACATACTGAAATAGGGAAAAATAATACAATTTATATCCTAGTTTCTTAAAAAATGTAGGTAAACAGATTTTTAAATGCAAATTATAGTTCATTTTTCATCTTTGATAGACTTTGTCATTCAAAGTTTAGGTGTGAACTCCAACTTCCTTGCAGACAATTTTGAAAAAGACAAATAGGTTCTCAGTTTTTTATCTTTCTTAATAAACATAAAACATTAATTTAAAGATAAATATTTTCTTATTTCCAGTAATCATTTGAAAATAATGGCATTCAGCCCCAACTTTAACAACTTGACATTCCACAACTTCTACAAACTCCTACGTGGGAATTAAATGTAAACAAAATTTACTACATAATGAAGGACACTAATTTTTATCTTATTTTCCCCCATATTATACATGGACATATTCCACTTTTCCTCATAATGATCTAGCAAAGCAAATTAAATTAATGACATTTGTATACATGGATTCTGTAACAATATGAAAATGTTGGAGAGCTGAACGTACTTAATTTTGATTCTATAGCACTTGAAATATCTGTGAGAACAGGTGGTAATGGTGGTCCTTGCATAGGGAGTACTCTGTTTCCCTTTGGAGAGAATTGATGCTTCTTTCCTTCTGCCAGCTCTTGAACTGTGGGCCCTGTAAGAGGAACTGTAATGTAAGGGTCTTGCAGCTCCCAATTAGCAGCTCAGAGTAAACAAGCAGAAATGAAAGATGGCATTTAATTTCATTGTACGAGGTGCAATGACAATAAAGTAAAGTAAACTAAAGTAAAACTTTTATCAGTTTATACCTTTTCTTCCTTTCCCCTTTCCTTTTTTTTTTAACTTTCTCCTTCTTTAAAGTAGGGTGTAAAATTTTTGAATATGTTGCAGAGCCTGCAGAAATCTCGTGTGACCCAGTGTCATTCATTCTATGTTCTCATCATTTCAAATTGGCCAATTGAAGACGATTACAGAGCTCTTTCAGATTACTTCTGAAGCTTTGGAGTCTGAAGTGAGTGGAAATGCCTCAAGACAATGTGACTGGGCTAATCAGACTATGGAATCCAGACTTTCCTATTAAAAATTCCAGCACCTACTGAATTTTAATACACAACTAACATCACCCTATGGCTAAATTAACATTTAGATAATTATGCCATGCTTTTAATTATATTGTATTCTTAGGCATGCAAATTCTGTATATTTTTGTATAGAATAAAAGAATACTGGGTGTGGTTTTTTCCTTTGTTTTTTCTTTTTTTTAAAAGAATGCTACTGAAAAGCACAATTTCTGGTTTGTTGAATGCTATGTGATTTTAAATTAGAGCAATTTTGAAATGTTAATTTGTCTGATTTGTCACTGTTATGAAGCTCTGGGAAACAGATTGAGCCTGGAAAATGGTTGACTTCAAACATAAACTTGTAATAAAAGGCCTGGTTTTCCTTTTTTTGTTTACCGGTGCATTGAAGAATAGCTTAGAAAGGTGTAGGCCATAATATCATCTTATCTCATTTTATCAGCATTACATGACTGACCATAAGAGATATTAGAAAAGGTGAATGTAGAAATCATTCTCTTTGCTCTTTCACAAGATACTCTAGGTCAGGGGTGTCAAACTCAGGGCCCGCGGGCCGAATCTGGCCCGCAATGAGGCCAAATCCGGTCCATGTGGCCATCCTGGAAACTGTAAGGGTCCGGCCTTCCTCACTTCAGCCCAGCCCACGCCATCCGTGTATGCCTGACATGCCTGCACGTGCATTGGCCCAGTTCTCCATAGCCGCGTGCAGAGAAACTAAAGTGGTTTGTGGGACTGTGGTTAAAAAAAATAGTTCAGACCTTCCAACCTTGTGAGATCTTTTTTTTTTTTCGTGAGAAGTTGGAAGGTCTGAACTATTTTTTTTTACCATAGTCCCATTTTAGATTACTTTAGTTGCTCTGCACATGGTGGCGGCAAAAGGAGCTGGAAAGGTTAATGAAGAGGAATGTAGCTGCGCTGGGTGGATGGGGGGGGGTCGAGGGTTTGGCCTGGCTGAAGGGCCATCAGGTAAGGCAGCGAGGGGTGGGGCGGGTGGAGCAGCTCTGCACCCCCTGCCTTGCTTCATCCTCCACCCACTCCCCACGCCTCGCTTCATTCTTCGCCACTTCTCCTTGCTCGTAAGGCTGGCCCAAGTAAGTGAGCAGCACACCAGGGCCACAGATGGTGTTGATTCCTGCACCCAGCCAATTCCGATTCCATGGCCAGCCTTACTGTTTGAAGGCTGAATGGAGCCTTCAACTGAGTGAGGAAGCACTGCAGGGCCAGGCCCTTCACACCCGCATCCAGCCCACCAGAGTTCGCTGCCCCGGGGCAGGAATGAGACCATGTCTCACGGAGCCTGCTGCCGCTTGGGCAGGGAAGATGAGGAGGAGGAGAAGAACAACGAGGCTTTGCACCTGCTGGCCAGGCAGGGAGCAGGTCAGGCGGTGCTGACTGGCTGGTTGGAGAGGGAGCAATCATTAGGTGGCTGCCGCTGCTTCAGTGGAGAGGAGGAAGAGAAAAATGGCTCCTGCCCCCTTCCCCCGCCACCACTGCCAGCAGCTTAAATGCTTCAACTAAAGCAGGGATTGCATGCGCTCTCTCTCTCATACAAACACATGCACACTTGTAGTTTGGAGAACCCTCCTCCTCCCTCTCTCTCTGCAGTGACAGTTGCGGCGCTTCAGTGCCTGTCTGGCAGGGCGCCCAGGTAAGCCGGTGTGGGGCTCCACATACACCCTGCCTTGCTTTGTACACCGCTCCCCAACGCCTCACTGCTCAGGTGGCTTCTGCCGCCCACACTGCTGCCAGAAGCTTGGCTGAAGATCGCTCTCTCTCCCATACACACACACACACACAAACAGAGAGTTTAGAGAGCCCCCCCATCCCCCCCCCTCTCTCTCTCTTTGCATGCAAATTCTGTGGGACAACAAGGTCTCATTAAGTAGTTAAATGGAAAGTAGTTGCGGGGGGGGGGGGAGCAGGAGACTGGCAAACACTTTTAGTGACATTTAATGAAAGTTTCTGGGTCCCTGACTCTCTGCAAAAGAGAGCGGGTGCCTGAATATGCATGATATTATAGCACCCAGGAGCATCCATTCTCAGCACAAAAAGCATTTCCCAGCGAAATCTCCTCTCCCTTCCTCAAAGGCAAAGAAACAGAGAAACAAAGAGAGGAGACAGATGTTTGCAAGGTGAGTACATGTGGCAGGAAGGGAGGGAGAAGCATGAGGTATAGTCCCCCCCAAAGCCTTCCCCACCCTGAGATACCTCATGTGCACATTGGTGTGGTTGAATTGTGAGCCCTTAGGAAATTATCCCCTCCTTGTGTATTGCAAGCAGCTATTTCCAGTGGGGAAAACAGGACAAAACAAGTGGGGGGAAATATTATTTCCCTTTGTTATATTTCCAGTCTGAATTAGACCATGGCAGGGTCCCTATAGGAGAGCCCTTTTAAGGATTATATATTAATAGAAAAGCAACTAAGTCACCTCTGTTCTTAAATGCTAAAGCTGTTGCACGTAAAAAACAGAGGAACTCTGATCAACTAACAGAGCCATCGTTTTGACAGTTTTGCTGTACTACCCTATAGTTGATGGAAGCCCCCACTAAATGCAAGCATGGGATAAACTGAGCCTGTTTGTTCTCAGTCTTATAAGTGGCCACAAATTACTAGCAAAAGTGGCATTTGATCACAAGGCAAGGAATGTTTCCC
>JANHFL010008545.1:0-15124 GCA_032468155.1 Oxyrhabdium leporinum
CCCCCACCGCGTGTGTGAATCCGGAGCCTGTTTCTTGGCTTCACAGGCCTTTCCTGAAGGCCTCTGACAGCGAAACAGAGGCCGACATACGGCCTCAGAAGGAGTGGGCCGGCAGCAGGCTCCTGCTGGACGGGGCTGACGATGCTGCCACTGTGAGGTGAGGCAGTGGAAGACATCCCCCCAAAATAAGACCTGGTGCCTTTTTTGGTGACCAGATCTTATTTTCAGGGAAAGGGAAATATGGTGTGTGGGTGTGTGCGTGCGTGTGTGGGTGTGTGTGTAGACACACACACACACACACACACCACCACCACCACCAAGAAAATCTAATATATTCTTCAACTACTCCCATCCTTCTACCCCACTGTGCTCTAAAATGGGTAAACTGGTTGTATTGGTGCGGGATTAGATTAAAGTTTTGAATGTGTCAGTTGATACATGGGTTCAAAGTTTGCAAATTGCTATGTTCTATATTATCTCCTTATTTTAAATTCTTTTCAGTTTGTTGTTGGTATGTTCTCACTAATAAAAAAGTAAACTTTTTTCTGTTTTCTAATGAAATTTATCTCTTTCCTCTACGCGGCCTTAATTATTGCACCCAATAGCAACCAAAGCCCATCAGGTTCCACAATCAGATTCTACCCTCTAGCATATTGTCTGCTATGTGACTTATGCATGGAGTACCCTTCTTCACAGAAGGTGTTTCAAAGTAGGACTAAGAAGAGGTGTTTAGTTAGATCTTAATCTGTCATGGCTATTGGCCAAGGCTGTATCCCCTCTAGCAATCAAAGCAGAAATGCCTGCAAAGGCATACAGCCTTGTGCCTGGATGGAGGGGGCAATCCTACTGCAGGCTAATGGGAGTCCTACACGCCACCAACCTCCTTTAGGTTCTTCCTAGAATATTTGCTAGGCTTATTCTATTTTTCACCAGAAAACACTGTTTTTCTGTTGGATTTTTTTTTTTTGATGTGGTGTTAGCCTGTCTCAGCAGCAGTCTGGCCCCATGTTGGAGGCTTTATTGAAGGATATGTTCTTCACAAATAGAAAGTGGCTCAGCTGGAGTGAGTGGACTTTATGTATGAGGCCTACGTGAACTATATCTGCATCTCACTTATCAAAAAAGAATATTTGAGGCAAATATTTCAATGAATACCTATAACAGTCTCTAAATACCTTGGTTTCCCTAATAGGAGGTACTGTCACTCTTTTAGCATTTTCACTTTTCTGCTGAGTCAGTTGTTTTATCCATCTGGCATATTCTATCCAACTTCTATCCATAGAGTATCCCTACCATTATATACACCATCTTTTTTTCTAACCTTTTTTTCCTTTCAGGACTTCTTGACTGATCTGGTGATGTCTGAAGTAGATCGCTGTGGGGACCATGATGAGTTGATCTTCAGAGAAAATACACTTGCCACCAAATCCATTGAAGAGTATCTCAAGTTGGTGGGACAGAAGTATCTGCATGATGCACTAGGTATAGAAACATTTCTGTATGATTATATATGTTATTTCTTATTTTAAAAGTTTATTGTGAAGCCATTAAAAGAGAAAAGGTGGTCCAAGTTGCTGAATCATCACTGGGTCAGAAAAATTAGTTGAAGTAGCCGAATCCAAATATCTGGATGTAGGGAGAAATGCAATATCTGTTTTAGATTCTAACAATCTTGAGAATGTTAAATTCCTTTAAGAAGCAGAAAGTTTTCATTATTCACATTATTCAGCCATGCAATATATGTGGCTTTCAATGTATATAAGAATACCTTAATCTGTGTTCTATTCCTAATGTATCTTCCTGTTCTGCCATTTTAATTCCAAGTGCCTTTATTATTCCTTTTTAGTCCTGTTAAAAACTATAATAAATCCCTTTAATCCAAACTCATGGGAAATAACTTGGGTGGTCTAATCTATAGAGAATAGATTAATGGTAATTAATGTATGCATCATATGCTTTCCTTGCCCTTCTCTTAATTTGATTTGTAGTGCTCTCCTGCTTAATGCTCATCTGTAACTTCTATATCCTGATATCCCATAACACTTCTAAATAAATAATTCTCCATTTTGTCCAAATTGTGGACAAATACATCCATTTTCCCAAACCGTCATATTGCGCTGGTGCTCACTTTTGGAGAACTGTAGCTTATTAAAATGACCCAAGGTTGGTTTACATAATAGTAGATTATTAAATTGGGAGAGTGGCTCCAAAAGATCCCAGGAGAAACATCCGACCTCTCTGTCCATAATCGTGCAGTGCTAAGAACAGCTCAGAACCCTCAGAGTCCCAGGCCTTGGTAGATGGCCCAAGGTTGAAGAGGACACAGACCATCCAAAAGGGTGCATTTGTTCTATTTCATGTGCTCAAAATGCTCCTCTAAGCTGCTGGCAATGAAATGCTTTTGACATCTCAGAACTGCATAGTACTGTATTCTTGGGTTTCAAGAATTAGTTAACTCTTCTTGGAAGTCGTTTTGAGAGATGAAACCTCAGGGACATCACATTTTCTTTCCATTCTCGGTATCTGCAGAAGAAACTTTAATAAATCCCAATTCCTTTAAAAGTGGTATATTGGGTGTATTAAGTAACTGACACTATTCTGAAGATTTCTGTTCTTCTTTCCAAGTTGCCTAGTTTCTTATTCTAATACTATAACTATACTTCTGGGATGAAAAGATTAGCCAGTGACATCATGGTTGCCCCAGGAATGCCCAGTTGGGGTATCAATTTATCTACTTGCATTTGCACGCTTTTGAACTGGTAGGTGGGCACAAGCTGGAATGAATGATGGGAGCTCACCGCATAGCAGCATTCACTCGGGCTACAAACATAGGCTTGCCAGGGGGCACTGCTACGGATTCACACGGGTTCAAGCGGACCCATAGTAAAGATTCTGCGCGATTCAGTGAACTGCCAAATCCCACTCTTGGCTGACCCCTTCCACCCTGCCCCTCCCTTCCACCCCACCCCTCCCAAGAGTCCCCACGCAGCCTGTTGTGGATGCAGGTAAGTGCAGGGTGCGCGCAGAGGCTCAAGGAGGGTGAAAAACGGGCCTTCCGGAAGTTCAGGAAGGCTGGAAACGGCCCCCTTTCTGGCCTCCAGAGAGCCTCCGGAGGCCATTTTCGCCCTCCCGGAGGCTCGAGGAAAACCTCTGGAGCCTGGGGAGGGCGAAAACTCTCCCCCCCCCCAGTGTGGTGCAGGAGGTCAACCAGGCCATGCCCACCATGGCCACACCACCCAGCAACTGGGCAGCGAACCCGTTGCTAAAATATTTGAAGCCTACCCCTGAGGCTTGCACATTGTCAACCCAGCATCCGAGCCATGTGAAACACTGTGCTCCCTTCCCATTCTAATATACATTAACTTATTGAAATAAATAAAGCTAATATATAGCTAGAAATCTGGAGAAGGTCCAGCTAATAGAGAGCTACAAGAAGTTTATGATTGTTCATGGCCATAAGCTACCTTTGATTTGAAAGTTGCTAAGAACTCACAAGTTGAAAATTAAAATAATAGAGCCGATAGTTTCAGTTGGTACTGGTAAACAATGGTTCATCATTTCATTTTCTAACAGAATTGGATTTTATATTAGAATGTGTGAAATGTGAATGGTTCAGGTAAAATTCCACACTGCTAAATATATAATTGATGTTCTGCTTTTCTTTCATTTGATTTTTTTAAATTTCCATTTTCTTCTCATATTTTGTCCGCCTATAATAGAAACTTAGATTTTAAAAGGAGTGGGAAAATAATATGTGAAAGAGAGATGAGACAATCTGTTGGGAGAAGGAGCTTTTTACTTTTTTTTCTAGGAAGGTTTATTTGTAATTATGAATAATGATTGTACTTCTCCAGTCCTCTGATATGACACTTGTACTCCAGGATTTAAAAAGTCTCCAAATTGATATCCATAATTTGTTTAGCTAGGTGTTCCCTAACCATTTCTTTACATGCCTTAGGAGGCCATTCCCTCCTTTTAACAGTTCTCCCACTGTCTCCATTAGAACACAGCCCCCACATAGGGAGAAGACCCAAGCAAAATCAGAGATGAGGACCTCTGTCTTCTGCCATTACCTATTAATTATCATCTTCTAGCAGCAGAGCCATCCTCTGTTATTTGAACATTGTCAATACTAGGGACAGGTGTGCTATCAAACATTCAGGTAGAGTTATTTGACTTCACTTCGAATCAGAGAAGGGGAAAAATGTTTGTGGAGACTTATGGAATATTAATGTCCTGACACACTTAGGAGAATTTGTTGTTGTGGGTAGTAGGCAATATAATTGTTTGTTCTAACAAAATTATCTACAAACCTTTTAAATCATTTTTTCTTCTGCCTTGTTCTTATTACCTCGTTGTTAGGTGAATTTATCAAGGCATTATATGAGTCGGATGAGAACTGTGAAGTGGATCCCAGCAAAAGTCTACCTAATGAGTTAGCTGATCATCAGGAAAATCTCAAAATGTGTTGTGAGCTAGCCTTCTGCAAAATTGTCAATACCTACTGGTGAGTGGATGAAGAATTATTTCTTGTCGTTTACAAGGATTACTTGCCAAAGCAAATGCTAGAAAAACCAATTCAGTTTTGGAATATTTTAAATATGAAGAGATATCTAGCAAAATGAAAGGCAGGTAGTTCAATGAATCTCAAAGGCATCAAGGGAGGTATTGCCAGACACCAAATTGCCTATCTGAAGACAGTTAAAATTCATGATGCTATCTTTGATCTTCCCTTTCACTAGGAATGTAATATTTTAATTGTGAAAAGTGAAGGATTCCATAGGGAAAGTCAGCCAGCTTCTTCAAACCCATTTAATAGGAATTAGACAAGGAGTGGCATGTGTTTCTTACATCATTTTTATACAATGCTGTATACTCAAGACAAACTGAGTCTATGCAATTGATTTTATACATACAAAGAAACATGCTTCTATTCATATTTTACCTGCGCTGACTCCTTCTAGAACAAAGTACTGAATCTAAGGCAAGTCAGTAGATGTATCCAGAAGTATTTAATGCTTCTCATTCTCCTGTAGAAATAATAAGAGTTTGTGTAGCCAAAACTAGGCTACAGCTATGAAACATTTGCCATTAGACTGTGACAATATTGATGAACTGGAGTTGGAGTTGGACGTAGCCGAATCACCCAGTCCCATCCATAGTATATCAACTTATTAGGAATTAAATTTGTGACAGAGGTACCCAAGCTTATGAAAGTGGTTATTAGTATTTATTGATAATTCTACCCTAGATAGGTTGTTTTTTTCCTAAGTGAAGACAAGAAATACCCTTATCAGTGTGTTGATAAATAAAGTACTGGACTTTCATAGCAAGAGAAGCAACTTCACTTGTTTATCCGAATGGGAATTTGCCAAATGTTGTTATCTTTTCAGTGTCTTTCCTCGGGAGCTGAAGGAGGTATTTGCATCATGGAAGCAGCAGTGCCTCAAACGGGGAAAGCAGGATATCAGTGAACGCCTGATCAGTGCCTCACTTTTCCTCCGATTCCTTTGCCCAGCCATCATGTCACCAAGTCTCTTCAACCTCATGCAGGAATACCCAGATGATAATACCTCTCGTGCACTCACACTAATTGCAAAGGTTATCCAAAACTTAGCAAATTTCACAAGGCAAGTAATATTTCATTATTTGTAATGACCATCAAGGGATTTGCTGTTATTTTATTATTATGACGTGTGTTATTTCATAGGAATGAGTTGGCAACATATGTAACATCCAGCTGTTTTGTCTCATAGTATATGGAGACTTCTATATGTGGTGAAATTCCTTGTTCAAAAATGTACATTTGAAAGTTACATTTCTCTTTTTCAGATCAAAAAGCTATAAAAACATTATAAAAAGAGGTCCCCACTTGAATAGTAGGATGTAAGTTAGTGGAGCAGGATGAGTTGTATCTTAAGCCAGTGGTTAGAGAGGAGGAAGCAGCCTGGCCTTAGCCCCAGATACCGGTTAGCTTTCGCTAGTGCTATTCAGAATCCTACTACATCACTTTCTCCAATTAGAAGCAGACCGCATGTATTTTTATGTGGTATTGTGTGTTAGTGATATTGCAGAAGTAACTGTAGTATGACCTTCCATCTGGATGCGACTAACATTGCCTCCATAGGTTCTGAGGGAAGATCTTTTTACTCCAAAGATTTATAAAAAAGTATTTTCCTCAGGGCAGCAGTAAAAGATGATATACTAAATTCATTCCTTACTATTGTCTACAATCTTTATTGCCTCCAGCTGATGAAGTTTCTAATTTTAAAACTGAAATTAGACTTTATGGGTAATTTGGACTTCACTTGCTACTATTACAGATTGGGGTCAAAGAAGATAATTAAGATAATTTATGATATTATTATTAACTCAGGTGCAGCTCAGGTGTAGCTTCTCCTTTTTTCAGTTCTAATTTTTGACAAATAAACTTTGTGAAGCCAAGAAAACCTCTAAGAATAGTGGGGTGAGGAAGGGGAGTGCATGCCAGGCACAATGACTGCTCACTCACACTAACTTGTGTCTCTATAATGACTACTTGCAACATTATTTAAGTATTACGTGTAGAAATTGCCATTCAATCATAGAAATATTGTCTTCTGTCTTGGAATATTGTAAGACCACGTTGTTTCCCTTAGAAACTTCCTGCCAAACTGCTGACCTTCTTTCTCCTCTCTCTCTCCCTGTTTTCCTTTCTCCCCAACTCAGATTTGGGAACAAAGAAGAATATATTACCTTTATGAATGCCTTTTTAGAGCATGAATGGACACATATGAAATGCTTCTTGGCAGAAATTTCAAATGAGGACACCATTTCTAATAAGCCAGGATTTGGAGGATACATAGATCTGGGAAAGGAGTTTGCTGTCTTGCATTCTTTGCTGTGGGAAGTTGTCTGGGAGGTGGGCAAGGTAATTTAGTTTGAAGGCTGGGAATGGCTGGCTGGACACATCTTTGTCCAAGGAGTGTCCACAAGCTGCTTCCTGGCTAATGATTAATGTTAATTTTAACTTTTAAAAAAAGTAAGGGGTTATAATGTCATCCATTTCTTAAAAGAGTGTCGACTAAGAATTGGGAATCAGTAGAAAGACAGTGATAAAATTTAATTGGCACTGAACTTCCATCACTTTGGGTTTGGGTTAAATTGCATTTTTTAAAAAAAATCCTAAATTCTAAAGCAAATGAAATCATTTCTCCCATCATATCAATCATTCATATTGCTTTAGAACAATTTTGTTTTAAGGAAAATTATGTTTGATTCATTATCTTCTCTTAAAATAAAAGTTGTGATTAAGGCACCAGGCTAGAAACTGGGAGGTGGTGAGTTCTAGTCCTAGTCTAGTCTAATCTAGTCCTGCCTTAGGCACACAAACCCAACTGGATGATCTTGGGCCAAACATATTCTCTCAATCCTAGGAAGGAGGCAGTGGCAAACCACTTCTGAAATCTTGCTAAAAAAATTGTAGGAGGTAGTCCAGGCAGTTGCCAAGAGTCAACCGTATTTATACGTACTTACATACATACATTCCTATGCGGTGCTGCTTCCTTTCTTGAGAATCATCAGTGATGATCAGGCAAAGAATTACCATTGTCTTTGGAGGGATCACTTGAGATCCAATCCAGGAAGTTACGGAATACTGTTTGTAGAGTTGTGTTTATAAACAAAGTATATGCATAATGTTCATTCCTGTCAGTAGCTATAAGACAAAATATAATTTAAATACCTTTGTATATGCCTTGGTTTCTTTCAGCGCTCTTGCTGAATTGCTGGTCTCAAACTATAGCAGCATGCATTCAATTGACCACAATCTCTCCCCCGCAGACAAACATTAGCTTCCAAGAAAAATCCCTCTTTAGTTTTCTGGATTACACTTTAATTTAACAGTGATTTTATTATTACTCCATTCCACCCTGTCTCCTCTACCCTGGGCTTTGATTGCAATTTGCTTTGCAGGATAGATATGCATTGGTTTTATGAGCATTAACTTTTTTATTTTGGCGGCTCAATTTTTAATTTCTATTTCCTTTTTTTTCCTCAATGTCTGCCGCACCCTGTTTCGTCTCCTCCATCCATGGCTCACCGGATCACTGCTCCATAAACAATACATTGTGTTTTTTCACACCCGCATACAAATGCCCATCCTGTTTTCTTACAAATTCCTCTCATCCATCCACATTCATTGTTTAATTTTTAAAAAAATTTAAAATGATGAATGCCATGTTGCTTATTGTCGAATCAGGGTGAAAATTCCTTCCTACAGGCAACAGTAGAAAAATTGGGTCCTTTGCCACGCATTCTCGATGACATTGCGAAGGATACAACCCACCCTCTGCCAATCCAGCAACAATTGAGACGTTATCCGGATCATAATTCAAGTCCCAATGTCTCTTCTGGGCTGCAAAAAATATTTGAAGACCCAGCTGACAGGTATGTGTTGTCTGCGTATTGTTGAAATTATTTGGAAGAAAGAGAGGTGAATAATTATGTTCAGCTTGATGGGAAAAGTAAGAACTAAAATTCAGAGTAATGCCATAATTATGAGCCTCAGTAGCGCAGTGGTTAGAGTGCAGTACTGCAGGCTACTTCTGCTGATTGTCATCTGCCTGCAGTTCAAATCCCACCAGTCTTAAGGTTGACTCAGCCTTCCATCCTTCTGAGGTGGGTAAAATGAGGACCCAAAATTGTTGGGGGCAATAGGCTGACTCTGTAAACCGCTTAGAGAGGGCTGTAAAGCAGTATGAAGCGGTATATAAGTCTAAGTGCTATTGCTATTGCTATAATTACAAGAGTGGGGCTTTGCTGAAAGCAGTAGTTTAGTTATGATAGTGCTTTATCCTGCTAACTGTGGATAATTGCTTTATTCAGCCCAGTATTTTTAACTCTACATCTGCTTCTCCAAGTCACAAGCTTTGTCCAAGTTTGTTACCTGAGATCTTCTTAACTGGCAATAATAGGATGAGTTCTTGAACTACAGCCTATCCTTTAAACTAAGAAACCATAAAGAGAGTGTGTATGTGTGTCTCTGTGTGTGTAAAGTGGAATAACATTCCAAAATATGCTACCTATGACCTACAGTCTGTAAAAGAACAATCCAAAATTCTACTACCACAATTTAAGAGTTCCTGTAACCTGCCAATCAGTTTTATCACAGTTGACACTGTTTACTCAGATATTGTATTGATAATATAATAAGAGGAGCACTAGGAGCAGTTGACTTGTATGCAGCGATAATGCTCTGCTGACAAGTGAAGAATTTATTTTCTTGTATTAAAAGTATTTCACATGGTATAATGGATAAGAATATTCTTGCTACTTCATCACAGTAAACCTCAACAACAAAAGTAGGCTGATTATATCTTCTTTCATGGATCAGACTTCATACTATTAGGCTTACTGTATTGGATTTTTATTTCACAGCAAAGATGCTGCCTCGCTTTCTCTAGATTTTTGTCAATGCGGGTTATGAATAATTATTGCTATGACAAATAAGGCCTCCCTGTTCCCCAATAAAGGGACACATTATGACAAATTTTGGTTTTTATCTTACCTCTATGTCAGGAGTCCCAACCTCCTGGCCATAGCCCACTTCTGGGCCTTGAGTCATTCCGAAGCGCCCGCTTGCATACCCCCGCTTTTGTGAACAGCGGGCAAGCGCATGTGTGTGTGATCCATTTGTGTGAGTGGTAGACGTGCATGCCCACCGCTCACACAGATGGAGCTGCATATACACATGCCCACAGCTCATGTGGAACCCCCCTCTTCCCCCCCCCCCGGATCGGTCCACAAAAGTGAAAAGGTTGGGCAACTCTGCTTTATGTCATGAATGAGTAATGCAGGCATGTAGGGCAGACAGATCTTCTTTTGAATAATGACAGTTTTATCTTTTATGTGCTTTATATTTTTTATCCATATAAAAAAGATATGAAAGGAGTAATTTCTCACCATTATGGCGTTTTTACTTATGCTTATGGGTGAAGCCATTAATGGAAATACAAAACAAAAATAAGAGCAGTAGAAAGTAGTTTCTATGATTCTCCTGCAGCAACCTGGAGCCTTGTGGATAGGCTGAGGCAGGCTAAAAGTATTAAGATTAGAATGCTAAAACAAATGTATAGATTAGGCATTACATTATTTAAGATAGCTACTAGAATAGAGCCAAATGTTCCTTTTCAGAACAATGTTGCTCACTTAAAGCAACCAGCAACTTATCTCTTTCAACAATCATTGCTTTTGAATGGGAGCCAAGGTGACTTTTGGTTCCATTCCCATTCATAACACCCCTGCCCACCTAGGCTATTCCACTTCGATGACTCAAATATGCAGATTAATATGGAACCAGAGAAATTGTTTAAGCAGAAATAAGTGTGTGTGCATGCAAACAAGCAGATATAATGTTTGTGATTGTTTTGATTGTTTCTCAGTGAGCGCAAGTTGAAGTCAGCCCCTACAGCAAATGAAGAATATTTCAAAGGCAAATTGCTCTTGATGCAGCAAACGTCATCCCGGAGTGTGACTTATTCAGATCAAGGTGACGAGACCAATCTGCCCAACGTCCGAAGCATATCGCTGGTGAATCTCCAGGATCCCAATGTGGCACAGTGTGAATCTGGATCCATGATGCACGAGGCCCCGGTACGTTTATCTGGCAGCCAGATTTCAGTCATCCAGGTGGCAAATATCAAGCAGCTCAGAACACCACAGACCGCCCCCCAAGTCAGGAGACCTCTTCACTTGGCATTAAACCAGCAAGGCATTCTTCAGGCTCTTTTTTTCCAGAATCCAGTTTATCATCTCAACAATTGTCCTCAGCCAATTCCTAAAGTGTCCGTGGAATCAAGCCTGGATAATCTGAGTGTCACCAGTTCCCGAAGCCAGAATAGTGAAGACCTTAAATTTAGTGTACCCAGCAATAGCAGCATGGAGGATTATGCCAAACGCAGCACCCAGAATGAAGATTTTTCTGGCCAGGGCACCCTACTGGACAAACGAGCTATGCCAGCTCATCAGAATTACACTGTGCAGGTCCAAATCCACAAAGCGGACCAAGCAAGCTCCGGCTCAATGGTCAGATCACCTCACTCACTTCCCCACAGTGCTTCTCTTCGAAGCACAGGCAGCATGTCTGTAGCATCTGCCACGATGGCAATGGAGCCTCTTCAGGAGGGAAATCGATCCCGGCAGCAGTCTTCCTCCTCCCGAGAGAGCCCAGTTCCCAAAGTGAGAGCCATTCAGCGACAGCAAACACAGCAGGTAGGATCATCTTTTTTAAAAAAAACAAAATTTTAAATAGGAAAGTGTATTTTCTTTTTTTAGGATACATATTTTGTGAGACATATGATCTGACGTACAGGTAGTGCTCAAGTTCTGAATGTAATGGAGCCTGCTCATTCATTTCTAGCCCAAGGATTCGTGGGATGAATCTCATACCTTGAACGTGATCACTCTCTCCTTTCGCCCACGTATTCGCTAACCGAATGTGCGGTACGTTAAGTGCACATGAAGTATTTTAGGGTGGGGAAGGCCATGGGGGGGCCTAGTAATGGAACAGGCAACCTGCTTAAGACCACTCAAGGCCTTCCCAGCCCACTGAAACACCTCATGCTCCCCACAATTGCTTTTTCCCCCAACCCAACCTGCCATGCCGGGTCACTTACTGTGCAAAGATCTAGCAAGCTGTTTCCTCTCCAGCTTCTTAGCTGTGCATGCTCATCCGAAGGTCCATTTTGGCGTGGACAGGCCTTGTCCGGCACTTTGCCTGAAACAGAGCTTCGGAGAGCTGGCCCCTCCCCTCCAAAGCTCCATTTAGGTGTGTGCAGGCCTCGTCTGGCACTTTGCAGCCCAAAATGGAGCTCCGGAGGAGTGGACTGGCCCTCTGAAACTCCGTTTTGGACTGTAAAGTGCCAGACAAGGCCTGCACATGCCAAAACGGAGCTGCAGATGCTTTTGCAAAGATGGCAAAAGGCTTTGCAAATGGAGGAAAAGCTTCCCTCCATTTGCAAAGCCTTTTGCTGCAGATCTCATCCAGGCCTCCATTTGCAGAGAACAGAGGCCTAAAGCACTGTGAGACCATGAGAGATCAATAGTGTGAGATCTCGCACTACTGATCCCACGTGACCTTGCAGTACTTTAGGCCTCCATTCTCTGCATACTAACCAAAGGCGCTTATAGTGTAACTTTGAACGTTCGCTAAGGAAACTCTCATAACCTGGGGATTACCTGTATATTTGTGGTATGTTGGATAGGAGAAATAGGAAGCTGCAACTAGCTCCTTTGGGATCATGAACAAGAAGAATTTGTGATGTAGACAGACAGACGTCTTCCTATATGGTGCCATTAGCCCTGGTTTTGCTACCCACCGTAGAGTCTTTCTCATTTCTGTATTTTATTCTTTGCATGAAATGGCAAGCTGCTTTTTATAATCATAAAGAACTTTTCTCATAGCCTTGGTATTTGTGGCACTAATGTTGGAGTGGTGCCCCAGAGAGTAACAAAGGCCATTGGTAGTTTGGTATGCCTCTTCAGCCTCCACACATTCTGTTCCTTGGACAACAGCTGTTCAGTGGCACGTGAATGGAGTTGTGTCTCCAGCAACAAGCAAAATAATCATACGATCTCATTCTTGGGCTTCATATTTGGCACATTTTCAAAAAAGATTGGAGGCATACAATATTTGGCATGCCTGTTTTATTTACACTTGTGTGTATGCATATATGTGTTTGTATAAGAGATGAAAATAACTTTAACAAATGGAAAATTCAGCATATATGAGTAGAGAAATGTTTTTGATATGATAAAAACAGGCTTCAGAAATAAAGAAAGGGGGAAATGATATCTATTTACTAATTTACCACCATAATTACTGATTAGGAGATATATAATGATCAAATACCTTAACAATTAAAATGGTTTCATTCATCATCTTTATATTAAAGTGTGACTCTGGGTGACATTCACTAAAACAGGTTAATAGTGTAAAAACCAATCAATAGTTTAAAAAAGTTATTACAGGTAGTCTTTGACTTACAACCACATTTGAGCCCAAAATTTAGTTGTAACTTGTTGGGTCATAAGTCATGAGACTGGACCTTATTTTATGTCTGTTTTTACAACAGTTGGTAAATGAATCACCAGTGTTGTTAAATGAATCATGTGGTCATTCAGTGAAACATGTGGCTGTAAGTCCAAATCCAGCTTATCCACTGGGCACAAATCAACAACAAAAAGTCACATAATGTGACTCTGGAATGCTAAATATGAGCTGATTGCTCAGTACTGGAAATGTGATCACTTGACCACAGGGAGGTTGCAGTAGTTGTAACTTCGAGGACCAGTCATAAGTCAAGGGCTACTTGTACAATTTTTAAAAGGCAAGGAGAGAACAAATATTAACAATAATAGAGACACCTCAACAACTTACCATTCCCTTGGGGCCCCCAAGCCTGATGACATAGCCAAGTCTTGAGGGACTTGTGAAAAATTAACAGAGGTTCAGTTGAAGCTTGTTGTTCCTCATCCTGACCCTCACAGCCTCCAGGCACCACAATAAGACTTCAAAGCATCACTTAATTCACCAGGGGCAGACATGTATAATTGGTATCATTAGCATATTGATGACACTTCAGCCCATGGCAGTTAATGAGCTCAGCCAGCAGTTTCAGATGGAGGTTGAATCAGCAAGGAGAAAGCACCAAATCATGTGGCATCCCACCCCACGGTGTAGGAACCAGGAGTGGAATCTCTTATACCACCACCCCCAATCGCTATTGACTGGTATCGATTCTGGAAAAGGAGACGAACCAGCACAATACAGTGCTGCCCACCCCAATCCCCAGAGCCAGCCCAGAAAGATACCATGGTGGGTGTTATTGAAGGCTGCTGAGAGGTCGAGTAGAGCAAAGGTGTTTGCACAACCATTCCACTCCCTCCACAATCATTCCTTAGTATTTAGTGAACAAACTGGGCCTATTAGATTTTAATACTCCTTTATGTAATTGGATCCTGGATTTCCTTATTGATAGGCCCCAGTGTGTGTGAGTTGGAAGAAAAGTTTCCAACTCCATCTCCTTGAGTACATGTCCCGCACAGGGCTTTGTCTTGAGTTTGCTGCAGTTCACTTTGATGACCCATGCCAAATCTGCTATGAATCATATTGTGAATATGCGGATGACTCGACAGTGGTGGGTCTTATCCAGGACGACAGTGAAGATACATGTAGGGAAGAGGTGAAGGATCTGGTGGACTGGTGCAATAAAAGTAACCTGGTTCTAAATGTTAATAAAACAAAGGAGATCATCGTAGATTTTAGAAAGAGCTGGCATGATCATACTTCACTCAGTATCAAGGATGCAGGTGTTCAACAGTATTAAGTATCTGGGGGTGCAGATAACTAACAATCTTAACTTGTCTCTTCACTCGTCATTCCTAGTGAAGCATGCAAACCAATGTCTTCATTTCCTGCGTCAGATGAGGAGAGCACATTTTTCTCCTTCTGTCCTGGCCACTTTTTACAGAGGCACAATTGAGAGGGTTTTAACAAACTGCCTCACTGTTTGGTTTGGTGGCAGCAGTGCCTCAGATAGAAAGTCCATTCAGAGAGTGTTAAGGACAGCTGAGAAGATTATAGGAAGCTCGCGTCCCATTATTCAGGATACTGCTTATAAGCGCTATGTGCTTAGAGTTCAAAGCATTGTTAGAGACCCCACATAACCACTTCATGGTCTGTTTCTGTTGCTCCCCTCTGGGAGGAAGTTTTGAAGTATTTCTAGCAGGACTTCCAGTTTCTGTAACAGCTTTGTTCCCTATGCTATCCATCTCGTAAACTCACAAAATTTGTTTCTCTTGCTATGTACACGTATACAACATCCAAACTAGACTGCATTGTTTCTCCATTTCATATAATATATGTGGGTACATGCATAATTTTGTGTTTATTCTCTCTCTCTCTCTCTCTCTCTCTCTCTCTCGTCATGTTTATGCTTACTGTATTTTTCGGAGTATAAGACACTCCAAAGTATAAGATGCACCTAGCTTTTTGGGAGGAAAACAAGAAAAAAAATCTGCCTCTGCCTCCCAGCAATTTGCCTCCTTGCAGCAAACAGCAAACAGCCTGTTTCAGCTTCAGCAC